>JASANB010002983.1:0-51416 GCA_030248155.1 Sabatieria punctata | reverse complement strand
TGCAGATTCTTCTTGTAAGTACCAAGTAAGCAGAATGTTTATTCAATGCAAAAGTTTCCAACTATCCTTTGCTTAGGCATTGCTTGGGTTGGGTTTATTCCAGCTCTAATTCCTTTCAAAAAGACAATTCGGACGCCCATCATGGGAAACATCAAATGAAACCGAGAAATTGTTTGCGAAACTGAAAATAATAAACAAAATAAGCATAAAACTCGTGTTAAAGACCAGGACCAGGTTTGTGCGCTATGTGCAAGATGAACAGTACAATACGTGTGCCAAAAATCTCCAAAATCGATTCAAAACTGACCAAGTTGTGTTGTTTACAGTGTGCAATCCATTAAAGGGAAAATTTTTTTGATTTTCAACTTTCAAGGCCCAAAAACTCAATTTGGCCCCCCCCTTTTTTTCTCGATTTTTTTTCTTTAATCGAAAGCAAAAACATAGCGCTACATTTCCATGAAATAAAACAGTTGGAGACACAACTGTTGGGGGGGTCAAATCGGTCGCAGAAGGGGTTGAAAAAATTTTTTTCTCTGCAATACAGTCCAGTAGGGTATCGTTTGAAAGAGAATAGTTTTCTGATTCTAAATATGCAATTCGCAGGTTCCTACGATCATTTTTTCCCGAGTTATGACTCGAAATCTGTGAGAGGGTCGAAAAAGTGACCCTCTCAAAAATGGCCGGGAAGGTGATAAAATGTCTTTATAGGTCAAATTATACCAAAATAACAAATTTCAGCCAAATCGGAGACAAAAAGTTGAAATTTGTCCGGAGGTTAAGGAGCAAAAGTCGATTCCTAGAGAAACCGGCTCTTAAACAGTAAAATGCGAGTGTGTCCACGCATCATATCCAAAAATCAGCCGATTCGGTCCACAAATAAAGAAGTTCTGAGCTTGCGGAAACCGGCGGGATATGTGAATCACCCTGTAAATCATTGCTAGTGAGTGAGCTACTACGTACATGAATCTAGAACTCATCATAGTTAGGCTGGTGCCAATCTGGCGATCCAAAATCTCCTGACATTCCCCTGATTTTGCCACTGATCAACCAGAGCGAGAAAATTTTGAAAATTCAGCCTTCAAAATTGTGTTTGTAAGGCATTCTGAGCATTACAACTAACAAAACGCGTTTGAAAGGCATTCTGACCATAGAACTAACAGGTATAGTAGTTTGAAAGAGGTCAGTTGGGCCGCCCAACCAGGGCGAGAAAATTTTGAAAAATTACCCCTTCTAAAACATACTGATATTGAAGTATAAACCGGCCTTAGGCTTCGGTTCAAACTCAACCTGAGCCTCAGGCTTTAAGTATTTTGGTGATCAGAACCCTTATTCCATTGTCATCTTTTTTTCCAGTAGCCTACCCACAAGGTTTACCTAGTCACCATACACTGGAAGAAAGGCAGGAAGAAAAAGTGGTTAAAAAGAGAAACCTGGTTAATTTTATGCTCAAAACACCTTTTAAATGCGTTTCAAACGCTAATTTTCCTATCTCAGGATGAAAAGCTAAATCCAGGTAAAATACACCACTGATTTTAACCTAAAATGCATCCGTAGACCAGAAAACAACTGGCCTTAGTAAGCCATAAAGCGCAATACAAGATGCACACGACTCATTCCGTGGCGATTCCCATTGCACGGCCTAAAGTTGTGGCTAGTTTGAGGTTGGATGTGATATCCTGCTATTTGCATCCAAGACAAGGACAACAAGACAAGCATCCACTGCCTGTTTCTTCCTCACTATTTCATCAGTGGGGAATAGACTTGATGATTGGCCCTCTGCAGGAAATCGAAAACGGCAGCAAGTATCTGTGCGTAGCTACTGATCATTCCAGCCGCTAGGCTGAGGCAGAGGAATTCCTGCCTGACACGCAGGCCAGTCCGATTGGCGCTTTTCTTCTTCGTCTGGTTTATCGTTTTGGCGTTCCTTCTGTTTACAGTGGATCTCGAGTGCAATTTCTGGACAGTCTGTGCGGTGAGTTATCTCCTACCATCATCAAACAGTTGAAAGAGCTTTATCCCAGTGCGGTTTCAAACGGTGAGCTGGAAGTGACCGTCGTGCCCAGGATTTTGCAAAGGGGGGCGAAAAAATTTTGAAACTGCCTTTTGAAAGGCCGCTGCCCAACAAGGACGAAAAAATTTCGCGAAATTAGCCTTCAAAAACGTGTTTAAAAAGCATTCTGAGCTTTAAATTGACAGAAATTGCAATTTTTAGTGGTTCAAAGTGGCCTGGGTTGGGCTTCTGCCCGACGAGGGCGAGAAATTTCTGAAAATTTAGCTTTCAAAAACGCATTTAAAAGGTATTCTGAGCATAAAATATTGTGTTTTTGTTAACTAAATAAACTTACTACTTAAACTTACTATAAACTAGACAGTTTTAATACATAATTAATTCATTTCTCTTTTTTCACTAATTTTTCCTCCCTACCTCCACCGCAAAGGGGGTGTATACACCATACACCGCCTGGGTGCGCCACTGGTACCTGTGCAAAGACAGCCAAATAGTTTTTGATTGCGGTGTTTATGCGATTGCTTTTGATTTTCCGTAGAATCGAGATCCGGCAACGCGTTGCTATAAGTCTAATGAAATGCGTGGCCACCTTGTATTTTTCATAGAGTGTTTGGAAAATATTGTAATTCAGCCGTTTCCATCCAGTGGTAGGAGAGGACCGCGTCCTAAATGTATTCATGTCAAAGTGTAAGTTCGTATGTACAGTATATACGTCGTTTATTTGTTGTTCAATTGTATTATTATTGTAAGTATTATTGCACGCTGTTTATTAAACGAGGAATTGTAATTGCCGGACCAAATGTGCCGGACCCGGACCAAATATGACGTGACACCGGCCACCGAATGGGGTCTTTCATGGATATTTTGGTTGGCAACCGATTACCGCCCCATTCCTCAGCCGGTGTCGCGTCAGATTTGGTCCGGGCAGTATTTGGTCCGGCCGGACCAAATATGGCCCCACATTTGGTTCGGCCGGACCAAATCTGACAATTTTGTGCCAGCAGATTCAGTCCGGGCACCGCAGATGTGGTCCGGGTAGATGTAATAATTAAAGGTATGGAGTAAAACCGGTTTGGCTCTGTCAGGCCTCTGATAAGAGGTAGCCAGCGGTCTGGCATCACTGTGCGCTTTGTCCGGGTGGGCTATGAAAGCACAGCAATACAACGCGCTGGTTGTTTATATTTCTTAGGCAAATTTAGTAATTTTGACTTAGATAACTCGATGCAACTTCTGTAACGGCCGTAGTCACTGGGCTCTTAGCGCTTGGCTGCAGTAAAAACGCGGATTTTCTTTAGTTTCCAAGTACTAGCGATATGGACTGATTAATGCCAGTGTTGTGCCTAGCTCAAATTTCTAAAACTCGGTAAGTATTCAGTAAGTAAATCCAGATTTTTTAAATTCAGTAAGTACGAGTTTTTCAAAGAAAACCCGGTAAGTACTCAGTAAACAATTCAGTAAACTTGGTAAAACCTTCAAAATTCAGAAGTATGTTACGATTTATCTGAAAATGTTTACCTGATATTACTGTTGTTTGTGTATACACATACACATTTACCATACACAAAAATACACATTGTTTTTCAATGTGTATATACACATACACATAGAGATGGGAACGGAAATTAATTTACGTGCCCCTCTCTATGAGCACTGACTACAGTAGCAGTGAAGCCACTGCCAATAGTACAGTGCATTAGAGATGGGAACGGAAATTAATTTACGTGCCCCTCTCTATGAGCACTGACTACAGTAGCAGTGAAGCCACTGCCAGTAGTACAGTGCATTAGAGATGGGAACGGAAATTAATTTACGTGCCCCTCTCTATGAGCACTGACTACAGTAGCAGTGAAGCCACTGCCAATAGTACAGTGCATTAGAGATGGGAACGGAAATTAATTTACGTGCCCCTCTCTACATACACATACACATTGAAAATTCCGATGCACATTACAATACACAAACTGTACTCATAATGTGTATTTTTGTGTATGTGTATTTGATCAGCAAAAGTCGATATAATTTCGAACAGAATCGTAAAATTTCGATGTTTTTGCTGCAGTAATAATCAGTAGATATCCTAATAAAGCCTTCAAATGGCCTACGGTAGTAACTCGATTTTAAAGCTATTTCAAGGTTTCAAGCAGCAGACATTGAGAGATTTGATTTTCCTAGCATTTCTGTCTCAAAAAAATCTACCAAAAATTTGCCTTTTCAGTACAATACACATACACAAATATACACCAAAATACACATTGTTTTGTTGATTGTGTATACACAAATTACCATACACATTTGAAGGTAAATGTGTATACACTTACACATACACATACGGAAAATCCAATACCAAACAACAGTGCTTGATATAGCTTTCTACTAGAATTCTTTTTTCAGTGCTGATTGATTAGTTTAAGATAATGTACTTACTTTAATTCAAAATACTACTTGTACTATTATTGTACTTACTAATAATTCAAAATAACTAAGTAATGAATAACTTTTACTCAGTAAATTTACTGGGAACAACGCTGATTAATGCCAGAACTTTTGACCTACAAAATATCTGCGCATATATTCAAAATTTCATAAATTCCGACAAAAATTAAAGATACAGCAAAAAGAAAAGTTTCCGTTTTTGATGCTGTTTCTACATTTAACTGAAATATATATATATTGTTGAATTTCTCAACGAATGGCAGCGAAAATGGCAGCAAAAAGAAATGTTGTCATTTTTTGGGACACCCTGTAGGAGAGGTCCGCGTCCTAGATCTATTCGCGTCAAAGTGTAAGTTCGGTTCGTAAGACAGTCAGTGTACATTGATTTATTTGTTCTTCAACTGTATTATTACTATTATTACACGCTGTTTGTTCGACCTATTGAAATTAAACAGGAAATTGTATGTAATACCCGGACCAAATATGCCAGACCCGGGCCAAATATGGCACCATATTTGGTCCGGCCGGACCAAATGCGCGGCCGGACCAAATATGGCGTGACACCGGCAATATTTCGAAGACTTTCAGACATGAATATGCAACTTTTATTAAGAACTTGTACGCACTTTCATGAAGCAATGCGATGGGAAGGTCACAATAGAATCTTATCTGTCTGGGGCCGTTACAGCAGTTATCTTCGGACGGGATGCCGTTCGTCGGTGGGTAAGGGTCGGCAGTACAGAAAGATCGTTGAAGAATCCGTTTCGATGGCCCGGTACTTGATCTCTGCCACCAATGGATGCAAAGTTTATTTTTGGCAGTACGCTAACGCATCTAAACAACTAACATAGTAATATGCTGATTAGATGACAGTACGGTTAGTAAACCGATCTGGCAGTGATCGCCTACAACAAAAGAAAACACACTACAAAGCTGCGCATGCGATAGCACAAGCAACTCACAAGCATTGGCTTTCTAGCGTTCAGCGGTCACATCGTAGAATGCTGAGAAATCAGTCGGCATCAGACACTGTCAAATAAAACGCCGACGACAAAAAAGCACACCGCGTTTGATTAAACCTACTGTACAGTAGGTTCGCGAACTTTAGTCCGAACTAGAGCTTTTCACACTGTCTAAGAATTTCACCGTTGTTACATAATCTTAGCAAATCCTGAATGCGCCGCGATCAATTGCTCAGTCGTTCGAGAACTCCATCGCCTCAATAGAGTTGTCTAGCCGTGTGGAGTACTGTAGAAGAGGAAGTATTTAAGAAACTTCAGCTAATCCGACCTCCAGTTAGACCTACTGTAGTTCGTAGTGACTACTAACTACAAACTAAAAGACTACTAACTAACTACCTGACTTAATACCGAGTTTGTAGTCTGAAATATTGAAATTCGCGAACAATTTCGGTGAAAGTTTTTCAAAATTTTCGCCAAATTCTCCAGTAATCATAAACATTGGTTCAAATCTTAGCTCACTGAGCCCCTACTTTAGTTTATTTGTATTTATGATTCATGCGCGTGCAGTACCATCATGCGACAGGGGGTCTGAGGGCATGGCCTCCAATGACTAGGATACCACTAGGCACTATGATATCCGGTATAAATCATGAACCGATTTTTCTACCCCGGCCACCGACTTTTTAGGGAAGAAATTTTTGTTTCAATCAATTTTTTACATTTTCAGTCGCTAAATTTACTGAAATTGTTTGACAGCGATTTTAGTTAAAGTGTCATCAATTCTTAACTTTATATATGGCTTCAAATGTTTCCAGCTTGAAACACAAATTGACTGAAAACAGTGACTTTGTAGCTGAGACTACAAATCAAAATTGACTACTAACCACTAACTACAAACCAAAATTGTTTAGCGAATTCACTACTAATAACAAACTACGCACTAAAAGTCTAAAACGTTGGACTACTAACCACTAACTAAATTCCGACAAGGAACTAATTAGGTTCAAAATTGGAATGCTCGAAAAAGACAAAAACAAAATAATATTCAAATTCCTAACACGACTGAGTACGTCTGTATTCTAACAAGTAAACTCCCTTACAGCACGTACTTACAGTGCCCTACCGACCGAGGAGGTGTATGGCGGATATAAATAACTCTCTTTTCAGTTCAGATAGAGAAAAAATCGAACCAAAATCTTCAAATCCCCGGTACACCACCGACTACGTAAAGACTTGTCAGTTTATTCGAAACTATAAACGTCAAATTGGCTACAAACTGTACACTAGCTGTTGGGGACGGCTGCGGTAAGCAATAATACTGTACGTATGCGTGTTAGACTAACTAATCCAGTTCTATGGAAATCTATGCAAGAACGAGCAAGTTGTGACTAAAGCCCAAGGTACAATCTTCGGAACAACCGACCTGCAAGTGGTTGTGTCCAGCACTCGACCTGCTGCACACCCTCTCAATCCGCACTCACAACTGCATGTCTCATCCGACCACTTCCACGGATCTGCAACTTATGACTTTACGTCCACAGTACTTACATAGATGCTGAGCTCCTACTGTATGATGAATCCGGAGACTAACCTGCGCATTTTGTGGCTTGAGCGGAATTTTTGCACTTGCAGTCGCATTCCTTGAGTTCGTGTCGAGCAGAGCAGCTTCGAGTTACTCGGCAACTTTTGCAGCCGCAGCTCAAATGTTTTTCCATTACATAATAGTTGTCGTCCAACTTCTTCCAATCTGGCAAACCATTTGCCTTCGTTCCTTGATAACTGAACCTGTCTACCTAAACGAGCTGTGGTTATGGCATTGCATTGGCGCAGTAAAAATGCAGCTCATGCAAAAAGAGATTGTTTTTCGGTAAGTTTGGCGCTGATTCACTATGTAGTACGTACGTACGTCACTCACCCGAACTCGCACTGGTTGTTTCTGCTGCGCGTGGCACTGATTATTGCCGTCACAGCAAGAACCGACGCATTGCGGCAGTTCTATGCATTTGGGAAAAATGATAATATTAGGCTCGGCCGGAACTGGCACTGGCACACACACGTCCATCATCACGCATTTATCTGTAGATTGCACCGGGTTGTTGATCGTTTCCACGTGACCGTCCGGGACTTTGTCAGGGTCTGAACAATCGTAAGTAAATTAAAACGGAAATTCGCATACAGTGCGTACTGTTAATCACTCCTCCTCCACCGACTATTCCCGAGCCTCCAGATTGACTTTCTGTTTTGCGAAAGTCAATCTGTCGCAAGAAGGGAGCCGAGTCGGGCGTGCTGTCTCCACTAGAGCCTAGAGTCATTCCTCTGTTCAGTTGGATTCGCGTGCCAGTCCATCGGGACTGTGTCACTCGTTCGACCGGCAGCGCATGCTCAATGTCCAAGGCGCGCATGAATTCTGCTCGGGTCATTCGCACGCCTTCCACTTTCTCACGTACATGGCCGGGAACGTCCAAGCCCTAAAGCCATTAGGAGCACCGTTACGAAAGGTAAACAATAGTTGTTGGCTCACTTCCGACAAAGTAGCGAGCACCACAGATAGCACCAGAGCTAAAAACTTCATGTTTGGATGAGAAATCCGGCAAAACGGCGCAGGGGCTTTCGGCCTAGCACAATGGCGGCTTTTGTTAGCGCAATTTAAAAGTCCACCTCCGAACGGCCGAGTAAACAAGGCGCGAAATGCGATCGCAGAAAAAGGCGGCAGCCAAAAGGGCCAACCAAGTTTGCAGTCGCCAGGGCGTGGGCTTTAAATTTAACTGGATTTCTACCTCTTCACCAACAAATGAGTCATAGTCCGAGTATTTTGATGTTTTCTAAAGCGCCATCTGCGCACCAATTATTTATTCATCAACGCAATAGATCGTGAAAAGAAAATATGTACCTATGTACAGGATCACATGAGAATCAAGTAACACAAGAATATCCTTTCTTTGTAAAAGGTCAAATACACACCAATACAGAGAGCATAAATTACTTTGCGCAATCTAGATCAATTTAGACTATGTTGGGCAGAGTGCGAACTTCACGTAGGCGGAACCAGTAAACAATACAGGTTTAACTGTTTAAAAATGTACACGGACTAGCAGACATGTTTTGCAGGAACAACCCTTCAAAAGGTAACAACTCGACTTTGGCATCAATCAACGCCTAACAGCTTTCAAACAACTACAGCTGAGATTTGCAGTTCCGTTTTTGGCAGGGTGCAGTAAAGTTGCCGACCTCTCTGCATAGAATTCTCTGATCAAGTAAAGTAAAGCAAAGCAGCACCAAGTTTACGTTGTTGATTCGCTGGAAAACCAACGTCATCTTTCCGGCAGCTCATTCGACTTAGACAACGTCCAAGCATTCAGATCGCTAAGCAGTTCCACTCTCTGCGGCACCGGAGACGGTCTAAAACCAGAGACCCGACCTCGCGTCCTCAGTTCGTCCAGTTGAGCGGAAGTCCACGCATATCGCGAGAGCCGACCATCCTCCAGAGCCGACTTTTCCGCACGCCATAGTCTGGCTTCCATCCTCTGTACAGTGGACTGCATGAGAGAGGCAGAGACGGAGTCAGCGTCTGCGCCGTAGTGCACGACCAGGGCGGCCAACTCGGACCGCACGTGCACGCGCAGAACCGAATCGTCCTCCGACCTCTCCACACTCACGTTCAGGTGGGGCGTCAGTACGGCTGCGTTCTCGCCGATACCCAGCATTTTGAGGTCTTGAGTGGCCTGGTTGCGATCCGGCTTCCAGAAGTGATGCCGTACCACGGGATTGTCGTTGCTCCACCACACGAACGGCAGCACATAAGACTGGTTGAGTAAAATTAGCATGGCATCTTGGAGAAACGGACTGACCCCGTCGGCCACGTTCAACACAGCCAATCCGCTGTGGTTAGACAGAGTAACTGCGCCACCGAAGACAGATGGCGACGCGCTGAGACGCAACCATCTGGCAGCACCGAAAGGAGTGCGAGGTAAGACAGAAGAGGGAAGGATGGTGTGAAAGCGGTCGAAGTGAGGCAAACGATTGCGCAGACTGCATTCAGCTGCCTGCGCCACTGCGTCGTCCACCGGACACAACTGCGCCAGCACTCGCTCCGCCGCACTGCTGCCTTGACCGACGCTCAGCAACGGAACCAGACTTTCCAACTCTACTCCGGTAAAATGCAACCAATCTGACACGTCTGCAACAAGACACAATCTAATCTGAGCAGAAAGTAGAAATATAGAACAGCACAGTTGTTAAGGTAAAAAATTTAACAAAGAAACCTATTTTTAAGGCTCAAAATTTTTTTTTTGAAAATTCAATATGCAAATTAAGGGGAAAAAGTAGGAAAATTCACGTGCATACATGCAATTTTTTGTAAATTCTTTGGAAGCAGGCAACATTTTATCTAGCAACCTGCATAATACTTCTTTTGCACTGAGCGTGACAGCGACTGCTTAAGAAATCCTTCCTTAGAATTCACCTAGAAGTGCCTCTAAAGACAATTTTCGGTGAAATTATGCAGTTATAGGCAGTGTTTAGACCTGTATTGGCGTTTTCGAACAGGTTTCTTAACTGACTTTAGGTGCAAAAGCGGAAAATTTGTTGTAAGTACCTGTACGCTGGACTTCTTTAAGACGATTTAAAAAACTTTTTTAAAAATTGAAAAAGCAAAAACTTTTGGCTTTCAAAAAAATTTTTAAACAGCTGTGTAGAACAGACCTAATTTCCAGTTCTGCCGATGTTGTTCAACCGTTTGCACCGACAACAAGTCCACAGATTCGGGGTAGAACGGATCAGGAAGAGACAGAAGACGATCGACGCTCAGCGACATGCAGCGGCCAATCAGAGCATCGATAGGGCTGCCGTTCTTGATAATCACTTGAGTATCAGGGTCTTGAAAAGCCCCATCGGCCCCAACGAACAGTCGCAGTCCAGGGTTGGTGTCAGTGACCACACTACCGAACGGACCGCGGAACAAGGTCTTCTCGCTGGTGCCGTCGCTGCCGAAAACGTACCTGGGCCCTCCATCAGGCCCGCAAACTACGTAGTAGCGGGTGTCGGCCGTTTCCAGTCCAAACAAGCGGTCGTGAGCGTCATACAGATACGTAGTGACAGTTCGACTTTTGGCTTCGAAGGTATGAGTGAGTAGTTTGGGTTTGGCTGTGAGCGCGTAGAAAAAGTGCACTGTATTGGCACCCTGCCATCGCATGATCAATCGATTCTGCTCGTCGTAGGCGTAGCCGATATCGTAGACTCCCTTCTGCCAAGCGGCCGTCATCCGCCCCAACGAATCGTAAGCGAAGTGCTCCTGACCTCGCGCAACAACCGCGCCACTCTCGTCAATCGTGTAAGCAAGGTCGCCAAACGATTTTGCAATGCCGTTCTCGATCAAAAGCTGGTCAGCGTTGACTGCCTTCAGTCGGCCGTCCAGATCGTAGTGCATGGTCCAGCTGTAAGTGGAACTGGATCCCACCTTCATCTGGCTGAGAGCGCCGTGCACGCTGTACATGCGTCGCTCCACTGGAAGTTTGGTATCTGTGAGCACCGCTCTTATTTCAGTCAAGCGACCGACCGAGTCGTACTGCATCTGCTGCTCGCAGACTTTTCGGCCGCGCACAGTCAGTCTGCTCTGCGTCAGTTGTCGCTCGGCGCCAAGTATCCACTCGAGCACCACGTTCTCTCCCATGATGCGCACTTTAGAGGCGACGTACTGATAGCTGAAGTCGTTGAGCCGTTGCAATCGCCCGGTGGAGACGTCGTACTCGAAGTTGAGAGGCTCCACCGACTGTTCCTCGTTGAAGCTGGCTTGCACAGAAGTCACTCGAAGGCGGGCGTCCAGCACGCTCGTGAAGTGAGCGCTGGCTTCGTGTGCCAGCTTCCGATTTGTGTGTCGTTCGTAGGTTTCCACGATCAGCGGACCTTGACGCACCAACTCGCGCAGAAGCCAGTCAGTGCGTACTTTAGTCAGCAGACCGGTGTCGCTCGAATACTGGAAACTGGACTGCTGTCCGTCGTTGAAAACGGCCACGAGCCGACCAGCAGAATCGTGCTGGTAAGTGACGCGTTTCTGTCCGTCAGGCAGCAGGACCGCAATGGGCTGGTGACGGTCGTTCTTCAGCAGAACAGCCGGCTTCTGCGAAAATGGCAACTGACGCACAGTCACTGTTTGGCCGAAATCAGAGAACGACTGAAAGACGTGTCGTTCGGCGGAAGGAGTGACGATTTCTTCCAAACCGCCGTCGCTGTCCCACTTGAGAGTGTAGCGGACTCTAGACGGCACTTCGACGCTGGATGGCTGAAGAAGGATGGTATGTTAAAGGAACAGTAGAAAAGACCGAAGCGCTCACCATAATTGCATCTTCAGTGGCGTACTCAAAGCTTCTGGTCAAGAGGTTGCCGTCCGGACCAGCAGTTTGCTTGGTAACTCGTCCGCGGGCATCGTACGAAAAGCTGACGCGACGTTGACCCCATGTGTAGCCCAGCAACTGGCCGACCGAATCGTAACTGATGTTCATTGATGATAGATCGAGACTGGCCGGCTTCCACTGAGTGATCAGACCTGCAAACCAATCGAGCTTTTATGCGTTCGCACAGGAAAGGGCAAGGATGTATCGACACGTTATCATTTATCGGTACAATTGGTGTCACGCAGTGAAATGCTGAATGTAGAATTCAAAATCTACCTGCGCTGTTGTATCCGATTGCAAGCAGTGCATCACCATTCTGATCGAGAACCGAGTCGATGTTCTTCTTACGGTCGTACTTTACAGTGAGCACATTCAATCCGTTCACCTAGAAGACAGACGTACGTAGGAGAGCAATCATCTGCGCTACTGCATTCCTATTCCCTACCAACACCCGTTTAGCTAACGTTGAGCGTGTGACAACCCACGCCAATAGATACTTATTTAGAGCCCATTAAAAAGCGAAAGACAACTACAGTAGGATTGTCACACGGTTGCACACGGCACAGCACACAACATACGACCAGCACACGTAGCAGCAAAGCAAACGAGTGTTAGGAGAAAGGAAAAGCAGTAAAAGCACAGTAGCAGACAGAGGACACAGAGCATGAGACTCGCACACAAGACCGGTCGTTAGTAGACGGTCGTGCCAGAGTCATACCCGTGTTTTCCTGCCAACCTGGACGATCCGCTTGGAACTGCCTTTGCCCTCTCTGCGCAAGTACAACCGCCACTCGAATCGTGAACTCAGTTCCAGCCGATTCGGCTTCGACAACGACGGCAGGACCAATTTCTGCCGCAGCAGGGCAGTTTGGTGCGGTGCCAGCAACGAATGCGTCATGCTGTCAAAGTTTAGTCTGGCGCCGCAGCCTTGGATGTGGAACGACGAACCGTCATCGAGCAGAAAAACCGATCGATTGACAGCACCTAAATCACAACCAACGTAGGAAGGTACCGCATCGCAACAGTTACTATACCGTGAACACCAATTTCAGAGTCGGTGCTGCTGAACGTTGCGTCGTAGATTCCGTCTCTACTGACCAGTGCCACTAATTTTCCATTCCTCACAGTGGTTTCTATCGCGTACACACTGCCCGTCTCCGTCACCATCTTGTTGGCATGTCCAAGCCGGTCGTAATCGAAGAAAACCACACTAGCGTCGGCGTTCTGCCGACTGAGCATCAACTGGGTGTTGGCATCGTAGCTCATCACAACCCTGCCGCCATCAGGCGTCTCGAACACCTTCAGCATATCGTTGAGAGCGTCAATTCGAGCGGTGGCCTTCTGTAGTAGGGAATTCTCGATTTGAATCTCGGTGGGCGACTTCCGTACTAAATACAGTCGCTGACCGCCGCTTCCAGTTAGGTGCGTCAGCCGGCCGAACGCAGTGTCTACGTGGTAAGTGAAGTTGAAAATGAATCGACTGCTCAAGAGACACTTGGTGGCCACGTGCTGACCGAACCGATTGAACGAGTAGATTTCGCTGGCGTCCGATGCCGGTATCTCGTACTGCCGCAAGTACGGGTTCCACTGGGGCAAAGACGGTCGCACAGCTCGTAACTTGAAGTTGCCTTGATCTGCTATGTAAATGTTGCCGTCAGGGCTGACTGCCAGTGATACCGGACTGTGCAGATGGGCGTCTCTGGCGCGCACCAATACAGGATCATCGCAAGGGCAGTTCTTTCTGTCGCAGTTGCACTTGGACTCTGTACCGGCAACCAGCTCCGATAAACCTTCGGTGTCGATAGCACGAACTCTGTGTGTTCTCTTGCCATCAGTTTCAGCAATCAACAGTCCTTTGTCTTTGTCCGAAGCTATGGCAGTGGCACCTTTCAGCACTACAGGACGATGTGTAGAGTTGAGAGCGTCGTGCAGCAGCGAACAATGGGGCGGAGCGCCAGCCACGATGCGAGCAGTTTGACCAGAGCTGCTGAGACGGATGACCAGATCAGAATCGAGCACAAAGAGTCGGTCGGAAAGCAAATCGACCGTCAACGCTGTCGGCCATTGCAACCGCAGCTCGTCGACAGTGAAGTCAGCACGACAGGCCAGCGGACGCCAAGTTCCCGAACCGACTACTGTGTTGATGTAGCCGTTTGTTCGGATTAGACGGATTTTCCGGTCGTCTGCGATATACAGCGCACCCTGACTGTCAAAGGCCAGTCCTAAACGAACCAATTTGATATCAAAAAGTACATACGACGCAGCTGCGTACAGTAGGTTGAACTTCTCACCCTGTGTGTGTACATCTAATGGGACAGGAGAAGAAAGTAGTAGGGCATTGGGAAGAGGACATAGTCAAAATTTCGTGGAGTTGTTTTGTGCTAAAAACCGCTAAAGATCGCTAAACCGGGTAAAAATCGCTAAATATACAAATTGTATGCTCAACTGCAATGTACACGAGCTTTTTCAGGCAAGTCTTTGCCATTTCCGACTGAAATTATAACAAAATTACCAAAAAATGACCTAAAAATTGCCGGTTAGTGGCTCTCCCACATCATCACCAGTTATATGTATATGGTATGGCACAGATTCAGTTAAAACCATAAAGCAATGACGATATCGGTCGGCACCTCATTCCCCCCAGAGCCTAACTTCTAATGAACCCAGAACCCAGTACAATCTACGTTCAGGGTTCATGCGGCTTTTGCAGAGCAAAATTACCTGACCTTTCCCTGACCAACCAGAATGAGAAAATTCCGACAATGGTGAGAAAATCTTGAAAAGTGCCATTGAAAAACGCATTTAAAACGGTATTTTAAGGGTAAAATTTCCAGTTGTAGTACTAGTAGTAAAAAGTCAGAAATCACATTTTCAAAAGTGAGATGCGTAAAGTGCTGACTTTGGGTGGCGAGATGTTTCTACTGCTACAAAAATTTTCCCTGACCGGACACTAAATTCCCTGACTTTCCAGGTCCCACACGATCCCTTAGTCTACGTTACGACAAATCAGAAACTATAGACCGATAATACACATAAATAGTACATACCTTTAGGAAACGTAAGCTGCGCCATTTCGGCAGGGCCTCCATCTCCGCAACTGTCATCAAAGACACAGGCCTCGCCATCTCCGACTATAACTTCGTAGTTGGAGGAGGGGTCTTGTGGCGTCGATCCATCGGTCATTTTGCGAACTTTCCAAACTTGACGGCGCAGCGGCAGCGACACGTACAATTGATCGGTGATAGGATGGACAGCCATGTAGTAGCGATGGGCCGTGTCGGCGGGATTCAGCTCGAGCACGGTGGTCACCGAATTGTTGGGCGAAAGTCGACGGATGAGGTTGTAGTCGCCGACGAACACACTGCCGTCGGCGGCGGCCGCCACTGCCATCGGTGAGAAGAGACTGACTTTGCTGGTGAGACTGTTGCAGAACGGACAACTCAGCGGCCTTTGACGATCGGTTCCCATCGCTGTGGCTATGACTGGCTCCTCTTCGCCCAAATACATCACCGAACCGTCACCCTTTTCCAGAACCCCTGAAACCAATTAATTAATTAAGTAATTACACCACTCTCAAAACAGTCTGACCTCGCCGAATATCGAAGTGATGGTGTATGTTGAGATTCCAGCCTCCAACACTGCTCAATCTAGACTTGTAGCCCTCTAGTTTTACTTGGCTCTTCTCCCAAAACACTTGCGAGCAGCCCGAATACACGTAGCCAACAAACACTGGAGAAAGCAGGATGCTGATTATTTAAGAAAGAAAACTCTAATAACATACCGGTAGCGGTAGTTAGGCCGTAAACCTTGCGTTTGTAGACATTGCGCTTGTCCCAGCCATACATATAAGTGAGATGGGGCTTGGCTTCAAGCGCTCTCTCGAAGCGCACTCCTTCTATGTCGATCTTCAGTTTCACCAATCGCAACTGCCGAGGCAGTTTCTCAGGCACCAAATACAACCACAACAACGACTGGTAGCCGGCCGCGTGAGCACTGTGGTAGGTTAGTTTCAACTGGTCGGAGCCCGGCAGAGCCAAGGACTGGAAGACAGCTTGCGAATCCACCAACAACTGACTGGGCGTCTGAACGTTTCCCGAGAAACGCGCCGCTTTCCAAGATGGAATCAGTTTCGGCGCAATCCGATGCTGGGATTCAAGCAGAACACACTGCCGATCGAGCGTTGTAACGCTAGACGAAGTGTCCTGAAATTGCGAGACATTAGAACAGCAACTGTCGATTCAACCGAGCGAGCTCACGTCTTTTCCGATCATAGTCACGTCATCGAGATGTAGGATTTGGTTCCAACCGACGTCAATAGTGCGGTAGACAGTGGAAAACGGCTGTCGCATGAACTGCAGAGTGACCGAGCCCCCGCCGTTCACCATCAAATCGAACAAGCCGCCGGCGCGCGACTGCGTGAAGCCTTGCAAACGACTTTCCGGACTGCTGTCGGCTACGCGAACGCCGATTAATGCACCTCCTCTATTGGTTACCACACGGCCACGAAGTACGGATGCGCGACTGAAAGTACGTACGTACAGTATATCATTCAGAAATTTATAACACTTCCCGAATCCCGAAAGCTACAGCTCGGTTCAACTTAACACAATACAGTATATGCTACGGCATAGCCCTCGATCGAAATCATCCCGGTAGATCACACTTAAGTTGAACCGATATCATGGTCTCAGTATCACATTTGGTACCCGTAAGTACCAATATGTACGGCAAGAAATCCCTCTCTAGCCATCCGCCGAAAGGGGGTTGGGAAGTCTGGGGCAGGCCGGGGGTCTGAGACCAAATTTTAGGGAGGGGTTGGGCACTAAAAAGCGCTCAAAAATCGCCATTTTTCGGCTAAAAATCGCGAAAAACCGCTAATTTGGGACCAAATACAACTAAGAAGTGCTGTTTTATAGGCGATTTTGGCAATTTTTTGTCTGAAATTGTAAAAATAATCTCAAAAATTTTGATAAAAAATTACATGTCGGAAAAATCGGAGGGTGTCGTAAAACCCGTCTGTGGAGGGCTGGCCTAAGTAGGGTGGTGGGGTCAGACGGGGGTCCCCTATTAAATGTTTGATAAAAAGACCAGAGTTTATGCGGGTTTTGGAAGGTAGAATTCCATAACTTTCCATGGCTAAATGCAAAAAATCCCTGACTCAATGAAGTACAGTCATGCCTCGTTAATATGGTTGCCTCGATTATATGGCCGGCCAATTATTGAGCTTATTATGGTAAACATAGTAATGTGTGATATGTTACACAGGTGAGACACCATGCACTGGTGTGAAAGAGTTATTTAAACTTACGTGCTGTTGAAGAGGGTTTGGTCAGCATACAGCTGCACAGAACCCGGTTGCAGCAGGAACTTGGTTTGTTGAAAAAACGAGGCTTGTGGCGAGGGTGCCTGCTCTCGAATCAGCACCATGCGAGGGTCACTGACTGATTTGCACATCTGATGAGAGGCTTGAGCCGTGTGACAAGCACTGCTCGTGCAACACTCACTGTCCTCACAATCGGTCAGCCCATCTACAGAACACCGACATACTACTACGCACTGACAATGAACTGACACCACTACAGTACGTATGAAGAGCATACATACAGACTGCAACAGTAAGTAGGAACGTACGAACGCACATGCGATCAGAAAATACATCATACCATTATCATTATCAATTCCGTCGCTGCAATCATATTCCAAGGGGATTTCGCACTGAATTCCGCTGAACCCGGAATCCGACGACGGATTGCATTCGCACAACCAATTCTTTCCCAATTTTCTACACGTGCCTCGACCGTTACAATTGTTCGGACAGCCTTCTAGACCAAACAAACACATTTAGAAGACGCGAGTTTACAAAGGCTAAAGACAGACTAACCAAGCTGACAGTTGTCGCCGTTCCAGCCTTGCGAACAGCGACAGGTTCCGTTGTTGCAGATTCCGTGTTCTTCACAACCTGGAGCGCAAGCCAGTAATTGGCACAGCTCGCCGGTAAAGCCTTCGTCACAAACACATTTCTGACTTTCACACTTTCCGTGACCGTGACAGTCCAACGAACAAATTTCTGAAGAATCCAAAATGGCAATTTCACTGAACGACATCGTAAAAAAAAAGAAACGCACCGATCGAACACTCATCTCCGGTCCAACTGGCGTCGCAGACACATTTTTTGGCTAACGGGTCCCACGTGCCATGTTCGGAGCACAAATTACTGCCGAGAGCGGGACAGAATTTTTTCGAAGTGTAAGCTTCTTGACAGGCATCACCGCCCCAGCCGAACTCGCAGTAACAGACACCTTTGACGCAGACTCCGTGATTGGAACAATTGCTATGGGGACAGGCGGCCGTAGCGCAGAACTGACCGGTCCAGCCTGGATCGCACACGCACTTGCCGTAGTTATCGCAGCGCCCGTTGCCGTTACAGTTCGGCACTTCACACACGTTCGACGGAATGTCGCAGTCAACTCCTTTGTAGCCCTGATGACAGTAACAACGACCGTGAGTGAATATACCATTGCCGCTGCACAAAACTGGACAGACAGCTAAAACACGACGCCTATCTTACATACCGAAAACGAAAAAATTGGCTCCTACTTTCTTCGCAGTAGGCACCGGTATAGCCAGGGTAGCAGAAGCATTTGCCATCCTTGCACATGCCTTTGCTGTAGCAGCCGTACTTGCACCCATCCGACCGGCCACCACCAGTGAGAGAGGCAGAAAAACGCACTGGTTGCACTTGTTTGTCATCGTTGAGGAAGGCCAAGTGCCAGCGACCGGCCAACAAATACTGCACGAAAATGGTTGCTCTGAGATTCTAAAAAGCAGCTGTTCTTAGCAAACACCCCAACCAACACATTAGCATAATAATGGCCAATTCAACAAGAAAAGTAACGATACCGGAGCAAGCATTTTAGTTTTTAAACTGAGAAACCGCACGTTCGCAGGGCCAAGCGGAGCCAGTCACAATCCCAGAGCCACTGAATCTGATTCGGCTCAAATGCAGTTAATCTTTTGGACAGAAGGAGCTTTGGTTTTTTGCGCGGACGCGGCGGCCAGTAGACGGGCAGCTGTTTTGGCTGACTCACCTGTGCAGGATACCCGTAGTTATGGATGGATCGCTTCTGCAGCTCCTTATGCAACTTTTCTCCGATGATTATTTGGGCAAAGTCGTGCTCGGTCGGCGACGGCTCGAGCGTCTGCCGACCGTAAATGGCAAGTTTGGCTTGCGGCGAAACACTGAGATTGAACTGCACATGCGAGTCCCTTTGCAATGTGAAGGACGTGTAGGAGAGCACACCAGGCGCCAAGTCAGTCACAACGGCATCACCAAGCTCAAAGCTCTCCGGCACAGGCCTTATCGACACTGGCTGCTGTTCGGCTGAGGGAGTGGAATAAATACCGTAACCTGTTGAGCCGGGGTAACAGATTCTGTCCGGACAGGAATCAGAGAGAAGGGTAACTGAAGCAGAAAAACTCGGTAGAAACTTAGTCCAACAGTGCAGAATCACTCACCAAGCAAAAAGGTAATCACAGCCAAGGCAAAGATGAGGGCGGCGGCTAGACAATAGGCCAAACACCTCCAGGAGCATTTCAAGCATGAAGATTTGAGCTTTTCAGACTTTCGTTGTCTGAGAGTTGGTGGCACTCGGTTCTTCATGGTAGTCTGAGTGGCGCTGCCCGTGTAATCGGGCCGCAATGGCAGTACATTGACAGGCACAGTGGTTCCGGCCCCCGGCAGCAGTGAGTATGTGTGGTGTCTGCAAAGACAATTAGTCATAATAAAGCGACAGAGGAATAGCTGAGCCAAAAAAGAGCCAATCTGATCCATATGCGGCTATCGTTCACGGGGTGTCAACGCAACAGCGTCGGTCTCCTGAGACGACCCGCACACATCGATTGCGGGCCCACAAGACAGACGCCAAACAATTAGCAAAACAAAGCCTCTCCTACGAACACAGACACACTTTCCAGCCCGCTAATTACACTATCAATGCGTGCGGTGCCCAGCTAGTCTGCGATTCACTCGACGCAGTGGTCTGTAGGACAAGAGCCATTTCGGTCAAGCGAGGCGGTAAAAAATCACGTGTCGCTGCAAAATGACTCTTGTTACTAATTGGGGCTCTAAACCAATCTGGCGCACAACGGGCGCTTGTGCTACTAAATCGAATCAACTCGATTGCATTTCCGGCAATCAGTCGGACTTCTATGGACGCTGCAATGACCGCTCTGACCACACCCAAATTACAGGGCTGAAGCATAACGCGCACAAGCAATAGTAATTTGAAAGCGCTGCTATTCACTACCAATTCCTATTGACTTCCGAACTTAGGCCGCACTGTTTGTCAGAACAGAAGCGAGCTCTTAACGCAGCTGAACCGAGACAAAATCTTGGCCAAAGCTGGACCCAGCGGCCACTTTTTCGTCAACTTCGATTTCCGCTAAGCTGGCAGACCATTTTTTCGAGTAACAAATGAGTTCCAACATTGACTTACACAAGTAGCTACTTACAGAGCAGCCAAGGCCTATGATTACTTTTTTGCCCTTAACTGCTCAACAAGGCCGGTCAGCAAGAAAGCAATCAAAGAAAGCAGACTGTAGAAAGAGTTAGCAGACTTACTTTCCATCCAAATCGATCATTCGCGATTGCGGAGACAAACTGCTCATGGTGGTATGACCTGAAGCAGGCAGCACGTACCAATAACCGTCGGAATCGAGAGGCTCGTAGTTACTGGCCATCATTGGACACACAAAAAGACGTAGCAACAACAACAAGCGCGACACCGCAAGCAAAGGCAGGTCGGACGGCGAGTGACGAGCAAGCAAAGTGACAAGCCGCACTATCTTTGGACGTCTTTGCGCTCGAGCAGAGAGCTGAGGCGAGGCGTGACTTTGCGCTCGGCTGCTAAACTCCTCACTAATCTGCCGCAATTAGAGGGCGCCCTCTGCCGGGATGCACCTTACGTAAGCTGCCCTCGATAACTAATTATTGACCTCGGGCTCACCTGTCTTCGTGGTCGAGTGGTCAGCGAGCCAAGCCAATTTCTGGCCGACAGGCGGAAACTGGCCGTGTATCAACTAGACGGGGGGTCAGCGGTTGACCCCTCAGAACAAAAGTTGGCGCAGGACAGGTGGGCCGACAATTGAGCAAAACCGCAAACCGCCGGCGCGGCTGAGCTGCGGATTTGCCCGGCAGACACCCGACACCGAGGATGATCTGTTGAGACACGAAAGCAGCGCAAACAGGATCAGCACTCGACAAACTGCCTCACAACAGTGCGCCCGTCGGGTTAATACGCGGCTAAACTGTCGACACACAAGCACAATCTCAGCTCGAGAGCCAGGGGTGTCAGCCACTTAACCAAGTGAATAAAGGAAGAAACGGTCGAATGCTATTTCTAGTGTCTGCGCACACACATCCACTGCCTCTGACCCGACAGGGAGAAAGCACAGGTGCGCTTAGCTTCGCCGCGCACGCAACTCGTGTCTATTCTGTTCAAAATAATCCGCCACCACTGAACGCTAAACAAAACAGACCAGTCCAAATCAATGGCAATAACTATTTTGCATAAATCACACTTTTGGCGCTCACTCTGATCGAACGGCTGTTACATCCGGTGGCAGTGAAGACGCAGAGAAGGCGCAGACACACAAACACATAACGGGCGGCCGGAATGAAAAGTGCGATATAAACGTCCGTCGCAGTGCAGCGCCTTCCATTGTCACTCGACCAATTCGACCTCGTGCACTCAAGATTTACTGGCGCGTTTTGACATGTATCAGGCGCAAATGGCTCATTGTGTCCTTGCCGGCTGTTTAGTAGTGAAAAGTGACCGTGCGATCCCGACCGTCCTGAGAAGAGCGCCGGTCGGTGGCCTGACGATACAACCAACAGCTGCACAACGTACGTCTAGGCAGCGGCAGGACGGACACATCTCGGCACAAATGGTTGGTCTGTCTCGGCGGGGTGTCCATTGACGTGTTTTGTCTCTCAATATGACCCTGTCATCACCTGGGCCTGTCATTGTTAAAGCGCAACACTAATGAGCAATCGAAGAAAATTTGGTGACGACAACTTGTCACCGGCACTTAACCTAAAACTCTTTTCACAACAGAAGAGGACTCACTCAACGATTGACCTCATCCGCTGCGTGCTGTACCAACTGGAAGAAGTTCAACAATACTCTAACAAGAGGAGACTATCGTTCTAACCGAGACCATCAGACCAGAGTGAGCCCTATAGAGAAAGCGTAGTAGACCGAACTATAACCATAACGACCAGTATGATAAATTGGAGATCAACTATGCAGAGCTTATTTTCAGGGGAAGCACGCAAGCAACTAGTGTACGCACGTAATGGCCGGTGTGAATGTGACAAACTTACAGATGATAGTAGTACTCGCGCTGTCACATTTGTGTGCCCAATGACAAATCAGCCAGTAAACCACAACAAATAGCGCCTACCTGAGGGAACGTAGAAACTGCCGGTATCGGGGTTCTGTTCCAGAACTTTGGCTTTCAAATCAAACCATTCGTTCTCCTGGTATTGATACAGAGGGGCCGGTGGCAAGTGACTCTCGTACCCGTTGCTGGCATTACGCTGAATATTGGCGTTCGAGCCTGAAAAATACAACGGCACACTAACGGATTAAAAGCCAGTTGAATCAGGGGAGCCACGCTCAGACGTAGAAAAACTTTTTGCACATTCACCTCGCAAAAAGCCACCTGACGAAGCAATCTGACATTCTTACCAGATTTGCTCTGCTTCGACAGCCTGGCCGCGGGCTTGGGCGGACCGATCGGCCGAGCCTCTTCGTACTGCGACTCCTCTCCGTTGTCACTGGAGAGCGACTGAGGCACCGGAGGCGGTTGTCGTTGGGGAGGCAGCGGTCGACTGTCCAGGGTAGGCGATTCGTCCGGTGGGTGGGCGGGAGGCGGGATGTTGAGAAAGTCTGCAAGCAACATCTCATTCCTTCTTTGAAATATCGCTTGGACGGCAGGCCGACGACAAATGCAATTTAGAAATGGCAGCTAATTACACACACTTTCAACTGGAACTCTTAGTCATCTAAGAAAAAACGCTTCACTGCATAAATCTGCCTGTCGCGGCCAGGACTGCCTGCCGACTATCAGCGCAACAGTGAGGGTGCGCAGTTATTACCGAGCAGCCAAGTTTTCTCATTAACTTTTTCAGCAGCGACACAGCTCTTCCCGTTGCGATCGACAACAGCGTACCAGACACCAGCGGCATTGTGGCTAGCCATAAGGAGGGCCGGACAGGGCAAATCATCAAATGGGGAACGTATTTAACCGCTGCTTACTTCATTAGAGAGGCAGTGGTGAGGTTGCTTAAGAGCGGAACCTGGGACTTGGCCACACTAATCAAATGCGGCCCTTTTAGAGTCACCTAGTCACGACACGCACTTTGGGTCAAATTAGATTACGTCCTCCAAATAGACGCTCACAAATTTCCATCAACTTGAGAGCAGCAGAGCGCTGCGCTCTAATGGTCAGTCGGATAGCCATCGGCTAATAGCCGTGAGTGTCGTTTCCGATTTGACCAACCACCATGTCAACCGATCATAAACCAATACATTAGCGTTTTTTGTGCCACCACCAACATTCTGACATCAGTCAACAGCGGTCTGCCGCCGACTGCCGCTAATTACTAATCCATTATTCAGAGCAGTTACGGGCCAGACCATCTCGACGAATCCCTTGAAGGCCCGTAAAACTACGTCGTAACCGTAAGTAAACAGTAAACAACAAGCAAGCCGTCTGCCGGGCAAGCTAAATGGCGCCTAAACCTACCATGTGGAAGCACCGGTTTGGCCAATCTTCTCAGCTGCGCAGCGTCTGCCACTGGCAGGCAAGGTGCCTGGCCCAGTTGGTTCACTTCTGACTGCATCAGCACTACGTCCTCCGAGCAATCGGACGAGCTCGCCGGCGACTTGGCCGACTGCGGCCGGTGGTTGCGGCGTCTCTTGCGCGCCTTCTCGGCTCGACCGCTGGCCGACGATATGGGAGTGGATTCGGTGTCGGGCTCCTCCAAGTCCAAATCGGAGGCGCCACTCAGATACTGACACAGACGCGTGACATTCTGTTCCAAGTCGGAGTCGGCCTCCTCGACACCTGGAAGGAGAGGGCAATTATCAATAATTCATAAGAGAGACATCGAACAAAATTGTTTACAGCCGACTGGCTGCGGGCCGTCTTTAAACGGCTTACCATAGGCGGCGGTGGCAATGAGCGCGAATTTGGACATGCTAATCGGTCGGACAGATTGCTCAGGCTGCTGGCCAGACAGACAGACAGCAGTGAACCTGTTGGCACAGTCGAAACAGACCGCCAAATAAACCCTAACCTGGCACCAGATACACGCATGCACGCTGCTGCTATGGAAAAGAAGGCAAAGAAAAGCCATGTAAACACAGTTTTGTATGTGTTTGCCGAGTGCCGCCGCGAGAGGTCGGAGCCTAATGCCCTCGGGTGCAGGGATTTTTACGTCTAGTGCAAACACCTGTTTGATAACTGGATGTCAAGGGAAAGAAAAGACAAAAAGCTAGGACAAACACCGGTCGTCCGGTGTGGATTAACTCGCCAAGAGTACACTGGCAGACAGGCCGTCAAGCACCGAGGGCAAACTTTGCCATTCAACGCCGGCCCATTTCTCATTAATGCAGGTGTCTATCAAGTAGGTGAGCCAACGACCGATGCAAAAAGCAAGCGGCGGAAAGGTAGACGAGTGGGCAGCTCGAGAAATGAATCAACACGGGTAGAGTTGGAGAGCAGGCGATTTATTGCACGGACAGGCACGCATCTGAGGAGCTACAACAACACGCAGAGCGACCATTCTTTGTGCGCCGGCCAACCAGCGCCACATGTTGGCCAGACGCGTAGCTGCCGACGGCAAAAAAGCTTGACAACCGTTGACCAAGTGGGCATCGCTCAGAATCTCCGTCCGAGCCGTCGCTTTTCTGATGCAAATCCGAGGCAAACAGCTACGCACAGACCCAACCAGCGGCTAACAACAATTACGCAGGTAGAGGTGGGCACGCAGGAGGGCCGGGCGGACAGGCGTAGCAGAAACTCACACCAACTGACACCCGGCATTAGCTATGCGGCTACGCGCAGTCCCAGTGTCTCTAGCAAAAGTGGGCACGTCCACTATTTGGCCGCTAATTTGTGCCAACTCTAAATCCCATCGATAAAACAAGCTCACCGTTCGGAGTCATCAGTGCCCGACGCTCTGGGGTGCTGCTGCCGGCGACGGCCATCTGTTGCCGACGAGCGGTCAGTTGACGCAAATGCCGCTGTTTGTCTCGAAGCAGTTGCAGTTGTGATGGACTCGGCTCCTGACCACTGCCCTCCTCGCTCATGCTGCCGCTGTAGTAGCCGGTCGTATAACTCATTCCAAATAAAATTTCAAACCAGCCACTGACGACATTGTTTCCTGAAATTTAACAGCTGCAATGCTAGCGGGCACTGCAACAACAAAAACGGGATAAACGCGCACAACGCCGTGATCAAAGTTGGGCCGCCGAAATCGACGCGCCCCTGGCCTCCCACGGAGGGGAGAGGAGAGAATAAAATTTATTATGGCCAAAACATGCCTGTCGTCGGTGAAGAGAGAGCGGCGGCGGCCTAAACTGAATCAGTTTCAAGAGCCCATCATCATATTAGACACAGTAAAAAACTACGCAGCCAATCTAGTAGAAGCAGCGCCGTAACGAAAGCCTAATCCCCGAACGCATTAGAACGACCGACCTGCCGAATCACAACCATCTATCACACAAGGGCAAAGCACTAGCGCTGGTAACACGAACGAGACAGACGCTAAGCAATTACCCGAAACGATGATAAAATGACTGGATTAATTTCGATAGCTCCATACTCGGACTAAACCTACACAACAAACAAGCGATAGCTCAGAGAGAGAGAGAGAGATGGAGAAGGCCACAACAGACAAGCACACAAGAGCGAAGACGCGCCAGCCAGCACAGGCGCAAAACTGCAGGGCACGCAGCATGGCTGGGCGAGGCTTAAAGGCGCTGAATTCAAACATTGGCCTAGAACTGGCACCTTTTTCCTGTAGCTACGATACTACGACCCATTAAAGCTAGACGCTGATTAAATGAGCGCTAAATGAGAGGAATGAAGACTGACAGTGCGACCATTGTGTCGATGTGCTTCATAAATCAAACGAAAAATTTGTGCGGCGGAACTACTCGAGGGACACCAATCAAATAATGGCCTGCTTTATTTATTGTGTCTGCAATGATGATGGAGAGAATTTTTGCGAGACACATTCGGCGAATAAAAATCTGTCCCAACTGACGCTCCTCAACCTTCTGTAGCGCCAAATTCAGCGGCGGCGTCACCTGCTTGCCTTTTCGCTCGGTTGAACACGGCCACTTGAACGGAAACGAGACTCGGCAGCGAGATGAGTTCGCCAACCAGCCAGCCAGCCACCTTTGCACACCCAACCCAGCACAACTGACGCCAAAACGTAGCGGACAAATCTGACTGATTCATAACGAGAAGCCATGCGTGTTATAACAGCGACATCATCCCATTTAGCAGGCGAAAATAAATGAACAAGGCCGCCAGCACCGGAAAAGGTCATGGGTTTCACCTCTGCCCACAATGGCTTGATTAGAAACCGCAATTCAATTTGCGCCCTGCCCTCCGTTAATTGTTAGCCAGGTTATTTTCGAGAGCAGCTCGGTCGAGGTCGCTGGCGGGCGCATAGAAAACGGTGGTGCAAAGCCAACCTAGCAACTAAGCAAGACAGAGACATCGATATATGGCCGCTTGGAGTGGGTGGTGCAATATTTATGCTCTAATTAAGACAATAAGCGCATTCATCAAAAGTGCGGATTTCGGACTCAACCAGTCGATTAACCACTGAGCATGCCAACTCACTACTATCGACCAGGAGTGTCCACAGAGCCAGGTATAAATAATTCAGGTCGGGCGTCCAGTTCCCACTAGCCACTCTCTTACTTCCGCGGCAACGCTAATTTCACCGATAAGTGGCGATTTTAGCTCGCTAGTAGTCAACGGTCACGCCGACCTAATTGATAGGAGGATCGAAGAAAGACGCACCGCCAGTTCAGTAGGGTCAAAGTGACATGACCTCTGGCCTCGGAGATTGCCGAAAACTGGTTCGGTGGCAAAACAATGTCACGATGCCAGAAAGCAGAGCCGTAAAGTGCCTAAGTGGCTGTCATTGACGAGTGAAGGCATCGGTCTATGGGAGGGATTGCCGGTCGGCATTGAGCGAGATGTTTGGAGTGAAAGACGATCGCAAATACCGGCGCGCAAATGGCTCACTTTGACCGTCCATCCGCTGCTCTCTCACTCTCGTCAGCATTTTACCAATCATTCCAATTCGACGCAGTGGTCGCGGCGACGGCAAAGAAATTAAACAATTGGTAGGCGCCAAACCATTGTGGCCATCCGTAAACAACTATCACAATAATAGAGAATTTGAAAAGTGCTCTTAGCGACCGACCATTATGTTCACGGTCGACTTACGACACTCAAACTACACATTGACCGATATCTACGCAGTCACTGTCAAGATCTACCTACCATTCTAAAAACCCGTATCACCACAGCCCAAACTGGTGGGTTAAGTGAAAAATTCGCTTTGATTAGGCAGACCGAGTTTCATCAAAGGACACACCCAAGGGATAGCCGGTTGAAAAAATTTGCATCCTTCTGAAAGACTGTGTAAAATTTGTTAAACATAGAAACGTACAGTACTCTTAAGACACACTAGAGTACTCCACGTACATACTGTATGTACTAGGTATCTGCAATCAAAGGTTTTATTTCAACATCAATCAAGCTTGACTTTCTTTAACTCCGGTTCATCATTGCTAGGTGGTGTTGTAAGTTGTTTGTAGCATCGTGTGGCTAGTGAGTGAGGCTGCACACCAAACGATCTGCTCAGTACACTGGTCACTTTTCTACGCGCACCTTTACGCCAAAATTTTGCTTCCATTGCCGGATGCAGCGCCGTTGCCATGGCTTGGAATGATAACGGATCTCCAACATTTTGCTGAAATTCGTCATTATCATTGAACAAGTGTCCACTGTACGCACTTAGGGTATAATAGCATCATTGAAGTCCACAAAGGTTAAAAATTGATTGAATTATGCATTCATATCATTAACACCCAAGAAATTTTCGATGCGCAAATCAGAATTCAGAGGAAATGTAGCGCAGGTGAGATAAGAGCTCGATTTTTCATCTATTGTATGTAACGTCTTGACGCTCAAGTTGCTTAGACAGCCCCAAGCGATTCGCCAAATAAACGTCAACTCGCTTTTTTTTGAAATGGTGACCGAAAACAGACGACGTTGATGGAAACCCATACAACCTTGGAAAATTACCCTAACTCCTACCAACAAACCATACTGATATATCAGTATGCAATCATGTCATCATACTATTCATCATGAAATGGTCCACTACTATTCATCATTTTGAAGACTTTTGCAAGATTTTCTGATGAATCAATTATTTTATTGTTCATCAAATGCATTGGAATGGTCCAGCACTTCAACTTGACAAATAGGTCATTTTACTACACGGCAATTCTGAGCAGTTCCTGATTAACTGTCACGGCGAGCCCAGTCAGTTTATGTGTCTGTGGCACGTTTCTTTTTCGGTTGAACTAAGGAAAATTGGCATAAAAGTTTGTTGAAGAATCATTATTTAATTGTTCCTCAATTTCTGTGATGAATAATTTCTTCAATTCATCATCTTTTGAAGAATTGTAATCGTAAAACGTGAATAACTATTCATCAAAAACAATTCATCAGGCAAAAACGAACCATTGATGAATTTTGCGGTTTGTTGGAAAGAGTTCTAATGTCTAACGCTTTAGGTAATCGGCAGGAAAAATGGAGGCCCGCCTACCTATCGGGAAATTTGCAAAACCAGATGCGATGTTCCTTTAAGAAATCGGTCTGGCCTTACCACACTCCTCCACCACCCAGTCACAATTTTGGGATCATTTTTGATCAGTTATAGTTTAGCATGTCGTTTACCAGATACAACAGAATTTTTGTAACCTAACCGTGCATGTAACATGTACATGTCCCCCACCCGACTTAGGCCAGACCCCCAGGATGGGGACCCCGATCGATTTTCCCGACCCCCGATTTTGACAATTTTTACCCGAAAAATTGCGATTTTATCGATTTTTGAGCGTTTTTAATGATAAACCCCCTCCCAAAATTTGGGCTCAGATCCCCCCGGCCGGCGCCAGACCCCAAACCCACTCCCCCTTCGGCGGAGGACCTGTTACATGTATGAACCTAACCTACAGTAATAACTCTGAAAACGGGCAGGCCACACCGGTTCCAATTTTTTTCCGTCCCTTATGCCTCACCTATAACCTCACCTGTACCCCACCTCACATCAGCAATATTTTATGAAAAATATGAGGTCAAACAGTATGTATGACCTGTTAAAATACGTACGTACTACGTACGTAGCCGATGCTAATGAAAAAGAAGCCAAACAAGTTGACGTTGTAAGCACGTACAGCTGTACGTACAGAATGTACCTTTTTAAAGCGCGCAGCACATGCGGAGAGCTGTCGAAGAAGTCTAAAAACTTGTGACACGTATCGCGGTTTCAGCAGTGACTCTTGAGTGCTGTCTTCTTCGTTTAGTCCCTTCATCAACTAAAATACAACCGAGATTACAGAGTACTGCACATACAGTAGGTACGACTACCATACAGCTTCGATTAGAAGGCTGTCTAAAATAGAAGCAAAAAGCTCATAAAGCAAGTTTGATAAGACAGAAGTACACTTGACACGAAACCAAAAAAGTTTTAAGACAATTTCTCAGTTACCAACTGCGTATTATTTTGGCTTTACTACGATGTGAACTGTAGAAACTGATGTGGTAGCTGTTATAAAACACTAATGTAACATGAGTTACGGTTTTCTCACTGCCATGCAGGTCGACAAAAATCTGACTGATCAAGGCTAAAAGTTTGGAGATACTGGGCGGCACCTACGTACGTACATGTACATACAGTACGTACAATTGTACAACGGGGTTATCATTTGACATTAAAAAAATAGTAACCCTGTTTTGAAAATTAGCAGCACAGGGCTTCTTCTAATCGAGAACACGTGTACTTAGTATGTACATACAGAAAGAGTTTTCCTGTATATAACACTTTGTTTGTGTAGAGTAATAAACGTGCTCTTGCTACAATACTGTACATACGGCATGAAAAAGATTCTGTGTAGAAGAAAGTTACCGTTGCGAACCCTTGATCGAACCGGCGCAGAAATTTCTTCCAAATTTTTCGTCCAACCAGCGACTCATGGTTGATTAGGTCGTGACGCAGAAACGAAACGCAGAGGTTACATGCATCGGTCTAAAAGAAACCGAGCTATACACTAACTAGCGCTAACGAAAAAGCTAAATGAATGAAATTAGGCATAACGATTTGCTAAATACACAAATTTGATACTTATGATACGTTTCAACAAAGGACAGATCTGACTTGCCACACACAAGTATTGTATAGGCAGAACATGCAATATGTCTAATGGTAGGAAAAGCAACGTTCTGTACCTTTCGTATCACTCTAATATCGTCGTTAAATGTCCAATCGATAATATCAGTTAATACGTTGATAAACAAGTCCTAAACAGTAATTTTGCTTACTAATCAGAGTTGTCAATGAAACAGCACGCACCGGACGTTTCTGTAAAGGAACCATTAGAACCGGTGGAGCTACGCGACAGCCGCTGTCTTCCATCAATAACCGCATGGCGTCAGAAATCTGACCACGAATAGTCTCTAAACTGGATCCTTCTTTCTGATGTTCGGCCAAACCAACCTAAAAAAAGCTTCTGTACATCAAACTACGCAAACCAAAGAAAACAGACCAAATAAGCGACGCATGCGCCCACAGTTGTATGCAGTTGCGGATTAGTAATTGATTCAGATAAACGCACCAACTTGGTGAAGCAGTCCGCTATGGCTTCGGTGTTACAGTCACATTGCTAGAAGTTCAGTTATTAAGAGAGACCAACCGAACTGTCTGTAAACCTCACCTTTCTTAGTTTCTGGCGATTAGTAATTGACGACAGCAAAAACACTGCCTTGTTGAACACTGGGCTATAAGCCCTGGATCGGATAGCTGCATTAGCTATTTCTACGAGGGATGGCAACAGATTCTGGCCAGTAAAAACATACTGATAATCATAGGACAAAATAAACAAGACTAACCAGTATCAGTTCGATTTTAGGCTCTGAATTCACTAATATCAGTAGAAGATCGAAGCAGCGCATGCGAAAAACTCTCTCTTGCTCGAGCTTTTGCTTAGATTTTTTGCCGTCGTTGGTTTTCTGACTATGAGCCTTGAACGCGGCCGACAACGAGTCGTCTATACGTAGCATAGCATCGTCGCTGAGATCAGAGCCACTCTAGAAGACAGCAATGTGCTTCAAGACAATACAGCAGTGGCCGATTGAGGAGTTCGTCCGACCAACCAACTCTAATCTTTAAGAGAAACCAAAACAACAAGGCTTAGACAAGGGAGGCAATCGTATGAGGAAATAGTGGGAGGCAAATCTTTTCAATTGAGGTGAATTAAAGAGAAATTAAATTGTTGGTTGAGCTCTGTGCTCATTATCTAAGATAGGTGCAAGTTGAGCAGACCGAGAAAATGCAGTGCAACGTGTAGTAGACAGAATTATCGAATGCCTCCCACTACAAGGAATAAATGTTTCTAATGTGGAACGCATAAAAAGGAATAATTTCTTCTAAAATGGTTAGAATTCCGCATTCTCTCAGCTGCCCAAAACGATTTAGCTGCCTGTTGAATTTAAGAGCTGACCAAAATACAGAGACTGGAGAATAGTGTTTAACTATAAGTGACATGCTTCTATTTTCCAGTAAGCATTCGATCCATGTAGGGTTCACTTTGTAACGCAACGCTGCTAATGATCAACGGTGGGACACCCTGTACATTGGTCCCATTTTAAGCGAACACCTTACAGCCCAGTAATTCAGTGAGTTAGCTGACGACAAAATAAGTTTGTAAAAGAACCTCGTTTTCGTGATTGGCGACAGATTCTCCGAGTGCTACACGAACAGAATTGACAAGTTCAGGATCCGGATTTTCATTCTCGTAATCGTTATCGTCAACTTCGCTATCCGAAGAGTTTTGCTCTAAACACACCAAACACGCTCTCCAGTGCAAACCAGTACGCACGTAGAACGATACCTGAATTGTCGCTCTGGTCGGAAACGGGTTCATCTTCATCTGCATCCACAAGTGTGTCGCTAACGCTAGGATTCAACGCCTATAAAGAAAGGCGATCGTGCCAAAACTAGCGTTTGCGGCTGGTTGAAAACACACATCCAAAATCGGTCGACACGACTCCGATTGCAGACTGCCCACCAAAGACGCAAACGTAACTTGTACCACCGATCGCACATGCCTTTGCGGTTGGGACAAGATTTGGAGCAACAAATCAATCACTACATCAATCCATCTTGGCTCGTCTGCCACATTGGAACCCGACTGATATTTGCGCCAACAAGAAATCAGGTCCTGCAGAAAACACTCACAGACTGTAAATATCGAGCCGAGAGACAAACACACCTGTACAGTGTCAGTCCAGAGTTGTGCAAAGTCGTCAACGATTAACCAGAGCAAAGAATAGACGAAGAAGGCGGCGAAGCCCAGACTCACGATTTCGTCGGTGGCGCTCATTTGCTGAAGTTGCGCGAACGCTTCAGTGACCAGGCTGAACTGATCAGAATCGTTCGATTCCGACACCAGAGCGACCAAGTCAGCCAGCACCGAGATCAGAAGATCCAGGTTTTGACGGGGTAGCTGAGCTTTTGTCTGGCCTGACCTGGACGTAGAAACTACGTACGAACGGTCGACACAAACGGCAAACGCCGCTTTGCTGCAATCGCTTAGAGATGGCGCGAGTTGACTTTTGGGCAAACACCACTTGGCCATATGCAGCAAAATTAGTTTACGCACATTCGTGTTGCGAGTATTTGAAGCAAAATACAAAAGTCTGAGTTGACGTATCATCTGAGCGGCATTAGCGTTTTGTGGACTCGCACCAACGGCGTGTATAAGCTGAAAATTAATTGGTATCTACTATCTATAAACTACACAGGAAACGAGAAACACAAACTTCTTCTGCAAACGATTCAGCAGATTTGTCGTCCAGAAGCGACAAAAGCTTATCCACAAGTGCAGTGCCGCAGACGCTATCAAACGACCAAGACCCGGCAATGTTTATGCGACGTAAGAGCTTCAGCGCTGTTCTTCCGTTGGAATATTTGACTTCCACTAATTTAACCACGTCGTTAAGAACACCAACGACCGCTGGTCGCAAAAACTTAGACAGACTCTTGTTAGACAGCACATGCATCGCAGCGCTAAACAACGGTGCAGAACAGATGTCGAGAAACTGAAAATAATGCGGTTAAGCAAAGCTATATAATTTTTTCAACTCAACCTGTTTCTTTTCGAGTTCGAAGTCAAGCAGCAGCTTTACCACTTCAAAAGCTCGTCGAAGTTTCGGTAGCTGTGTTTCGTGTGCAAAAAGCTGCTCCTCAAATTGAGGCAAAAATCCGGACAAATCCGAATCAAGCAGATATTTAAGCAACGGCTTAACCACAGGGTGAACGACAGGACCGTTTCCGCTCTGAAACTAGGTAATGCTATGCAGTTGATCACCTCAACACACAGTTAACGATTATAGGAAAATCCCTCAGTCCGAAAACTGGCCTGCAAAGAAGTGTTTTTAAGCCCAAACCTCAGTCTGAATGCAGTTTTTAATATCTTAAAATCAGGGTTGATCGGCAAGCAGAGTTTTCCTAGTTATTAGTTACCGTAATCAATTTGATCAACTGATCAATGTCTGTGAGACAGTTTCTGATTCCATCCAGCCTTGAGAAAATTTTCTGAAAAAAAAAAATAACAGTGCAAGTTATTTTGTCGAATTTTGCCAGCAAGCGACTCACTGGAAACTTTGAATTCAATTGAAGATAGACCCAAACACAATTGGGATCCACACCACTCTGCTCGGCCGTAAAATCACTTTTGATTACAGGCCATACATCACGTTTGAACTTGTGTCTATCCAACTAAAACAAATCTAATGCACTTAAATTTCAGTTAGAGTCCAACCAGAGGCAAAAACACCTGCTCTGCTATGAGGCTTGATGTAAACGCAGGTTAACAGCAATAATGGGAAAAGTGGCCGAATTAAACGGTTAAGCACATGTCAACCGGCCACATTAAGCCCTGTTCACACTGCCGTCAACTAAGAACTAAGCGCTAAGAACTATGAACTAAGGCGAGAACTAAAAATCGGAAATAAGAACTAAGAACTAACAGCAGGACGTTCACACTGTGAACTAGAACTAACGTTTTGCTATTTTAGTAGCTCGAATTAAGGCATGTTTTCAAAATTTTTTGACCAAATCAATGCTTTAGTCTTCCGCGCAGTGAACAGATTGAATTACAAGAGTTACCGCTGATGTGGCGTCACAAACAAAACTGAACATTCAATTTACATAGCAAAGAAGTTAGTGTCTCACCTGGAAGCACAGCTCAAGCAGTGCGTGAGTACATACTGTAGATAGAGAGCTATGAGCGTTTTTTACTTGCCACAAACGGGAGACGATAAATGCCGGAGCAGTGTCGGCCTAAATAAGGGTTTAATGACCAGAGACAACAGAAAAAAGCACACAGCTCCTCTTACAGAAGAAGCTATCCCAGCTTTTATAATAGCCAAGCAAAACAGGATCTGTCCGATAGCGGCCGAAGTGTGAGAATCCTAAAAGTAAGAGTTGGAATGAAAAAAGTACCATGCAAGTTCAAACTGAAACAACTTTTTCAGCTTCAAGCAACTGTTCATCCGCGATCTGGATTAGTTCGGCGAACGTCTTGGAGCAACGCCCACTGACAAGCGCTTCCGTCAGCGCACAAGCGAAGCCCAACCGAGCTGCAGATCGAGGGGAAGACAATCCTTTCACCAGTCGACCGATACAATAATCTTCGAACTGACCAACTTGACCCTACAGCCAGATACAGTATCGATTACAAACAAACAGCTAGCGTATTGCAGAGCGTACAATCAAGTTGTTAACAGCACCAGACCGCCTTGCTGCATCAAGTGAGGCTAACTCCCAAAAAAGGTTTAACGTCTCTTCGGGAGGACGTACAGTCATAGCTGGAATTAATTACTGAGCATAAGTTGCACTCGGAAATTTCGATACTATTGGCATAAACCAAAGACTATGAGCAAAAGCAGCCCGAAGAAAAGCTTTATTTTTAAGCACAGAAGCAAGACAACTTTCAAGAAACAGAGTGTTGTAGGGATAAGCAATGTTTCCATGATTCAGGAGGGGTAAGAACCTAAACATTTGAATTATCAAGGATAAAAGACTATTTCGATTCCGTACTTTATCAACTTCTTTTAGATTCAGTAATCTGCAACATTGGTCTGTAAGCTCGTAAGCTTCGTTCACGTTGTTTTCTCCTTCATTCGAAAATGAGACCAAACTGACAAAAGGAACATCCATTTCGTTGCTAAAACAAAAAAACCAAACTCACAAAAACAATAGGGAATCGAACCATCGCTTGTAAAGCTGCTTCAAAACGCCGCCTCCAAACAACCGAAGACCGTGTTGGCCTGTAGATTCATCGGTCTGCGAGATAATCTGAGCACCTTCCAAAGTTTTCTCCAACTTCTCCTTAACCCGTTGCTCAACCGAATTAGAACAAACGTAGCCAATTTTTCGACCTCTAAACCAACTCCAATGTATTTACAAAGTCTACGTCTAGTTATCATTTACGGTACATATGCATGTCTGTATCTACTTGGGCAGCAGCGAAACAGCTCGTCAAAAGTACAACTATTCCGAGCTTCTGCTTCTCAATCCAGCCCATAAGTTTGTCAATATACGTACTTTTCTGGTGCTAAACAGTATTTTCACACCCCTGTAGTAGTCACATTATGAAAACTCACCGGCACAAACGGCGATCTCTGTTGAAGAATCAACAAGTCACGTTTCTCGGACGCAAACACTGAAAAGCAAGACTATACTAAGGCTACGATAGTGAGAGACTGCCAGAAACACTGCAGTGTTGTTGCAATGCAATACTAAAATTACCGTTTGACTGCGACTAGACTATGACTAACACCCGTTTGAGCAGAATACCAGAACAGTTGCGCATTTTAACTTTACTAAAATGTCAAAATAGAATAGCAAAATGATACGTGTAACAGGGGGGTCTGCCCCCACCCGACTTAGGCCAGACTCCCATCCGTATTTTCTAGCAAGTAATTTTTTGAGCAAATAATTGCGATTTTTTGCAATTCCAGACACAAAAACTGCCAAAATCGCCAAAAAACAGCACTTTTAGCTGTATTTCAGCCAAAATTAGCGATTTTTGAGCGTCTTTTAGTACAACAACCTCCGCTAGAATTTGGGTTCTGATCCCCCCTGTCCAGGACCCCCAGTCTCGAAGCAGGACTATTAGGCGACGCCGATTAGGCGACCCCGATTAGGCGATTTAGCGGTACTATTAGGCGACGGTACTATTAGGCGACAGGAATAATTTTTTCTATAAGTCCGTGCGGCAACATAGGTTACCACTAAAGCATAGCAGAACAATGCAAACAGCACAACAGCAATTAAAACAAAGCATAACAAAAATAGCAAACCAATTTCAAGGACTCATTTAAAAATACGTGCAACACCATGGATGGATAAATTCCAACTCACTGAGCACTCATTAGTAGAGAATCGGGATTTCTGCACATGTCGCCAAACACGGGCCGCGGGGGGTTTGCTTGCCCACACCCCAACTTGGGCTCAACCACCAAACGACTCCACCCACCCACCTTAATCCGACTTTTGTTCCTGACCCACACGCCAAAATCGCCGCGACCCCCCAAACCGGCAGGCATACCCCAAAATTTTCGAACCCCCTACCGCCAACCCATTTTCCCGGCCCATCTATGTATGTCGCAGAACTTTTATAAAGCGCCAGATAGATGGGCGCACCGCATCAAATTCTCGCTGCGAAACTCTGTGAGCTGCTTCCGCAAAGTTATTAGTGCGATCGTCTGCATCCAGTGTGTTAATGAACGTAGCAACCGGAAAAATTGGTGGCCGACTAGACGGCCGCTCGCGTGCTCGAGCATGCAACCTGGGGAATAAGGGCAAATGCCAGAATCTGAGTTAGAAACAGTCAGGGCAGGTGAATATAACCTTGTTTAGCAATAAGTTAACGAGTTATATGATTAACGAGACATGATTTTAGTGCCACTTAGCCATGCATAGTTAAAAATAGCGTATTTAGGCTAACAGCTGAACATGGCCCTTGACCCTTGACTGATTCGGAAGGGCCGCCTCATTGGTACTATTATCTTTTAATGTTTTCTTGTCGCCTAATCGGCATCGCCTAATCGGCATCGCCTAATAGTACCGTACCGCCCAGTCTCAGGTATGGACCAAAACTGATCTGGCGCTAGTACTCACATTCAAGTGACACGGCTAACACTCGGCTGCCATTTGCATTAGAAGGAAGAAAAGGGTCTCCAGCAGCCAACGGCAGTACACAGTAGTTTAGCTGAGGTGCGCACAAGAAAGGCACGTTCAAAGTTGAGATAAGCAGATCTGTCGCCATCTGACCGACGCTGCCAACCGATGCTGAACCCTGAAAGAAAAAACAGGTTGTTACCTGAAGTTATATTTCGACAAATTCATGTTCCTCGTAATAATCGCGAATTTTTGATATTTCGTAACAATTTTTAACATGAATTTTATGAGAAAGTCAATTCATGATGTTCAAGCAACTTTTTTCACGGATCAGGCTGGTATCAAAGTATGTAAAAATAGATGTCAAACAAACACCAACGATGCATGTTTGAACATCAGCGACCCCCCCTAGACCGGAGCTGCACCCCCTCAAAGTTGGGTGGGTGACAACTTTTTTTGGCCATTTTTACGCCTCAATTCGAACGATCACCATTCACTCGTTTCTCATCCTAGAGTTTCGAGGTGCATTTCATTTTGTAGCTGTTTAAATTGGCTTTCATTTTCTGTTAGCCTCGTTTCCAGATCTTTGAAGGGAACCTTTCGTCAATCAATAGTGTACGCGACTCATTTTGACCCGTTAAGTTAAAAAATGGCTATTGTTTTTCTCTACTGCCGTTCAATTTTGAGATATTACTGATCAAACCAAATTTGCATTAATATTCAGATATCTCCAAAAGGAGCAATTGAAGCGTTCAGACGAAGAAATGCCTCAGTCCACTTTTTGAAAAAATTGAGTTCTACTCGGCAGCACAATCCCCTAACTATGGACATGTTCAATACAAATTATTTCATCTGAAAACATTCTATGTCATAAGTTACACCAACGGATTTTTTTAGCAGTGCTCGAAATTCAGTTGAAGAAAAGCCTAAGTCCAAGTCAAGAGCCTCAATATTCACACTCAAAATTAAAAAAAACGACCCGGACAGCTGAAAGTTGATACATTATTACGTAGTATAGCCGAGTTCTCAACCCCGTGAAAAGGAATCCCAGATTTGATGCTTCAATTCGAAGATACAGTAATCGGGCTGCTTAACTATTGGATCAAAATTTCGAATTTGATGTTCTGGCTTAGTAATCAGAATTTAGACTTAAAAATCGGGGGTTTAAGAGTACTTTTTGATTACTTTAAGAAGCATCGGTCGAATTGTGTTTTTGAAGAAAAAAATTTTTTGACCCCCTTTCGACCCCAATAGCTTATCTGTAACCCCTAAAATCTATGCGCTATATTTAAGATTATTGTTGCTCTATCCTTCAGCTACAAAATAGTGGCAAGAACGCCAGCGTACGCCTACAGGTTCTGGAGCAAATTAGCTAACGGCTGAAAATCACAAATGTTCCATCATTTACTAAGGTTGATAAAATTTTGAAATCAAATTTCTCATTCAATAATGATTATTTAGACTTAAAAATCCTTAGAGTACTGATAGACTAGTTCAAGAAACTTTGATCGAATGCCGCTTTTGAAGACTAAAATGGACCTGCCTTGCGCCACCTTTTGGCTCCTTATTATGGAATCTATCAACGATAATTTAACATTTCAGATAATTGTAGCTCAATTTTTAAGCTGCAAATTGATGGCAAGACTGCTAGTCCACTACCAGGAGTTCTGGAAGGCAATCAAGCCTAGTAGTTATACTGCTCTCTTACTCTTACTGATCTTTTTTAAATTTGTGAATATGGACTTAGGCTGTTTTATGGTTTAGACCTTAAAACAGCCTAAGTCCACTATCACAAATTTTAAAAAATATGCAAATCAGGAAAGATGTGGTGGCCCAAACTCAGGTGCAGAGTAGCACTGGTGTGGGCCTCTTTTGGCATAATACACTTTAGGCCATAGCAGTTTGCACAATTTATTTCAGGCTGGCCGAAAACTTTGAACGCGTTTTTCTCGTTTCATCTATTTATGGACTGAGGCATTTCTTCGTCTGAACGCTTCAATTATAGATTAAAACAAAGGCCATTTTTGCACTCAGCGGGTCAAAATAGGTCGGGTAGACTATTGACTGGAAACGGGAGTACCACCAGAAAATGAAAGGCCATTGGAACAGCTAGTACAAAGCCTATATGGTATGCTAGTCTGGATCATAGCTTAAGAAACGAATGAAAGGTGATCGTTTGAATGGAGACTGTCAGACACGTGAAAATGACACCAAAAATTGCTGCCGACCCAACTTTGAGAGGCGTAGCTCCGGTTCCAGGGGGTTGCTGGTGGCCGGGCATGCATGCACCGACTTTGGTCTATTTATACCCTAAATATCCATGCTGCGTGGAGCGTCTCCAAAAATGTAATTCACGCTCCACATCTGGCTTGGAGTGGGAGAACGACGACGAAACAAACTATTTACCTCTTTAGTCATAACTTTGTGCTTATGTATATCGTTCACAATCATATAGTGATATTTTTGCGGAAAAAGGGCTAAAATTAATTCCGTGGAGGCGGGCCCAAATTTCGACTTGGTTTCGAAACACACAAACTCACACGTTATAAACGTTTTATAAAAATTAAGACAATTCCCATGTGAAATAGGCCGAACTTTAAGAGAGTAATGCGACCGGCTAGCTTCAATTTTGAGCCCCGATCAGGGATATTCAGCATCACGCAGTGCCGAAAAATTAGATCCATGCACATGTTGACTTGCGCCAAACGCATAAAATTTACATTTCAAATTAGATTTCAGTTGAACGCTTTGGGATCGGTCACAATCTCCTGGAAAAATTTTCCTGTATAAGACTCTGCAATAAACAAGGTGACTACTAAGACTTGAAATAAGTGTTGGTTGATAATCAGCACAAGCATTCATTTAACAGGTCATCCGCCGAATGGGGAAGGGGGGTTGGGGGTCAGGCGCCGGCAAGGGGTCTGAGCCCAAATTTTGGGAGGGAGGTTGGGCACTAAGAAACGCTCAAAAATCGCTATTTTGCAGCAGCAGCTGACAACAAAACAAAACGACAGAAATGTGAAGAGAAAAATTTCATCATTTAAAACCGCAGCGGAAGAAAAAAAAGCAAAAATTCTAGGCGACTACTAAACTTCGCAACATCGCAACCGGTCGCAACTTCGCAACCAGTCGCACCGGTTCGCATCCACCGGGCGCCAACTCTAGAACGTCGATGCGAAGAAAACAGAAGGCGCAAGGAAAAGTTTTCCAACTTCTTTTTTGTTTTTCCTGTGCCTGTTCTTGCTAGAAGGGCTGCTATGACGTGATGTAAAGGATGCCTAGTTTACTCTTTGTTTCTTTACATTCAATGAAAGATGAGGGTCGCATCAACAACAAGGGCAGCCTGTTTCTCCACCACCACCACAGTTTAAGCAAACGACGCTTGACACCAGCTTTGCATCGCTGTAGTCGAAGGTACAAACACTAGTACATATTGGAATGCAAAAGGCTGAGTATAAATCTTTCAATATCTACTTTAAAATTAGTTTTGCTTTTTGAGTAATTTGTAGTAGGCCTTTTAAGCATATTTCTTAGAATACTCGAACTCACAGCGTGTAAGTACGATAATGCGCTGGGTTGGCGGTTCAATTTAACGTGACTCGGTAGGTTTACACATGTTGTAAGACTACAAGCAGTCATAGTACGGCTCGATTTCGGTAAGGAAGGTTAATATAGCTGCAATGTACGTATTACGGCTATTTCATTTCTCAGGTAAGACTAAGATGACTGCTGGTCTAAGTGGCGTCGTTGGCTCAGTTGGTAGCTCGCTGCCTCTCTGAGTCATGGCGGCCCCTGCATCCATCATAGCTGTTGTAGTGGGTTTGAAACCAGTCTGACTGGAATTAGACGACGCAAAGCCCCACCCAGGCCACCAAAAGCTGGTGACAGCGAGTAGATAAAAGGGAACTGACCGGATCTGCCACTGCACCGAAAGCCGTTCCACAAAGCATGCCACGTTGGAGGAGAACATCGACAACGTTAGGAGCTGTCTGAGATAACTACTATGCCGGGGGCCCTCAGCCAACCGGGGCACCGGCGGCTGTGGGGAGCTGACACCATGACGTCAACACGCCGGCGCTCTCTTAGTGACTGGCACCCAACGGCATGCCTATAAGTGGCTGGGCAGTGAAAGAAGGGAAAAACGTCCGAGATGACGAAATCGGGGGTTGCGAAATGGGCCACGAGTCTGATCGTAGGCCATAAGGCCCCTGCACATCAGATCGGATCGGATCAACTGCTGGTCCTTTATTTTAATACTGAAGCAAACAGTGTTCTACAGTACATATTAGAAAACGGTCCGGATTTTCAAATTTGTAGGTGGGCCCGGCCTAGGGGCCTTTGCTGCACGCACGCCTGGCTCAAATCTTCACTCGACCAGAGCATGGTCACGTCCGACCATGCTCGGTCTCTAAGCCCCTTAACGTACACAACAATGAAGTAAATTTTTATCAGTATCTGCCTATGGTTTACGATCGCATTGTATCAAGAATAGAAAAAGTGTTTCTATGTGCACAATCACAATTCAAAGATTTAGCCGTGTTGCGTTCACAGTTGTTAGGGTCAAAAATTTTAAAAAAAGACTTTATTTTTTAAAAAAAGCTTTTTTTTGAAAAATCAATATGCAAATTAAGGGAAAAAGTGGGAAAATTCACGTACATACATGCAATTTTTTTTGTAAATTCTTTGGAAGCAGCCAACATTTTATCCAGCAACATGCGTAATACTTCTTTTGCATTGAGCCTAACAGCGACTGCGTAAGAAATCCTTCTTTAGGATTCACCTAGAAGTGCCTCTAAAGACAATTTTCGGTGAAATTATGCAGTCATTCTGATTAATTTTGCGCAATTTCATCGTCAAATAAATCTTCGCGTCTATATTCTAGAGTTGGCGCCCGGCGGATGCGAACGGGTGCGACTGGTTGGTGGGTAAACATCGGTTTTGTCAGTCCCTCAGCGGCCGCCGCTGTAGGCGCATGCTCTGACCTTAACGCGCGCGCGCGCGCGCGAGCGGCGGCCCGGCCGGCCAGCTGACCAGGCCAGGGCAGCAGAGCTATTATGATAGAGACAGCGGCCGATTACAAAATATTGCGGCGGTCGAGCGCTAACACAACAGGATACACTCGCTACACATACCCGAGCAAAAAGCATTGCACACACATTGCAATAAGCACAGTATATGCGTACTACTACCGACAAGCAAAGCACTCCAACAGTGATGAAACATCTAATTTACACGATAGCAAAGAGCTATCTGCAAAAGCAAGTTCTCGAATACAGCGAGTCCTTTCTGTCCGTTAAACTGAAGCCACATAAACTCATCCAAGTAAGAAGATAGTGGGGTCACAATGAACTCCGGCCATGTCATTGGTTAACGTAACAGGGGTCTCATTAGCCCACAGGTACGCTACCAATAACAAGGTCGACAGCTCCATATTAGCATTCTCAAAGAAAGAACCAAAACGTATCGTTTTTTCGACCCTTGTGTTTTGGACACCTCCAGACAACACTATCGAGTTTGTCCCAAACGTGGTCACCGGAAACCCGCAAGATCTTTTTCTGAGCTATACTAATTATTGTCTTAAGTCTCCTAAACATACCGGAAACAAGAAAGCCTGCAGCATTAGTGGGGCCTGTGCAATGTATTGTAACTCGCCGCTCTAATCCATCCCCTAATCAGCTGGCCGGCCGGGCCGCCGCTCGCGCGCGCGCGTTAAGGTCAGAGCATGCGCTTATTGCGGCGGCCGCTGAGGGACCGATAAAACCGATGTTTACCGCGAAGTTGCGACTGGTTGCGATGTTGCGAAGTTTAGTAGTCGCCGAAATTCTACGGCAAAAAATTTTTCCGTAAAACGCGCCATGCGGTTCGGATATTATGGGTATAAATAGACCCAAGTCATGCACCGTTGGTCTTCGACTGTGCTCTATTTTAACAGATATTACTATCAGCCAGATCCGTGAGATGACCCTGCTTGTGCTTGCCCCTCAAAGCTGACTTTCTCGCAAAATGCATAAAAGATCATTAAAGCCTAAGAAGAAGAAACAAAACAACCAACCAAGATAAACGCGCTGCCATCGGGAATAATCTGGTCCGTAACATCGACACTGTTGGAGTTCACCATTATCAGATTCTGTTTGCAAACGTTGTTCATAACTATGAAATCATTTGAAGAACACTAAGTAGTAGTTGCTTATTGAGGAGAAAACCGGCCGGGCGGGCACAAATCGCGGCCATGGACGACTAAAAACGACTGGACACGAATCGACCCCAACGCCCGTTTCCACAGTAGGCCTACTTTCAAAGGGCCGTATCTTTGGAACCGTTCGACCTACAATCAATATAAATACATCTTTAGAATCGCCAACGCGTGAGGACTCCAATTCCGTGCTTAAATCGCTTCCATAGCGACCATGTAAAAAGTTCATTTTTTTCCATGGCGCAAATTAGGATTACCAAGCAACGTTGCGCAGATTAGAATGCAAATTCAACCAGAGCTCAAGCCCCTCTACAACTTTGGTCATGAAGCCCAAAACCCTCCGACGCATCTGTAAGAAGTTATTCGCAAAAATCTATTTATTCATTGAACTTAGAAACGGGCTGTAGTAATCCAGATGTGTGCGCTAACTGGAGTGATTGCACAGCAAACTGCCAATACAATAGGGCAGGGTCTCAATAACGAAGCAATTGTCGGGCAACACCCAGTATATTTTCAGGAAACATACTTTATATCACCACAGAAATACCATAAATAATAGCTCAGACACTGTACCTTGAAAGCAGGACCAAAATCACAGAATTTTAAAGGCATCTTTCCTTACAGTCAGCGACTACGTCCAAACTTTGTTATCTTGGCTTGCGCACTGGGCTTAACACCAGAAATAGTGAACTTCTTGACCAGGTTGGCACATGCAGTTGAAAAACTTAGTCAAGAATTGGGGCGAACGAGTGACTCTGCAGACAGGAAAGCTCAGACACGAGAATGTCCAGCAACTGGGAATCCTCTTCTAACAGCAACAAGACGGTTTCAACCATACATGTACTAGGGGGTTTGGGGGGCTTACTGCCTGCTGGAAAGGCCAACCATCTCACCCCACCCCTCGCGAGACAGGTTAAGGGACCCCTCTACCCAACCCAAAGATACAAGTACCAGTAGTGGCTCTAGTACTAACAAACTGGCTCAGAAATCACAAATTTTTAGCTTAAAATTCGCTCGAAAAGCCTTTGGAAATATTTAAGAGAAATCGGGGTTTTTGGAAGCCAATTTTGTCATTTTTTGCTTGTTATTAGCTCTAAAACGCTATTTGGCAGCTTCAAATAGCGATTTTTAGCATCCTTACTGAAAAAACGTTTTGGAGCTTTTTGAAATTTTGGACCCCCCTCTGGGCGAAACCTCCTCTACCCCCTCCCCCAGGTGGGCCCGGAGCTGTTACATGTATGGTTTCAACGAACACTGGCCGGTGAAAATCGCAGTGAAGGAACTTGTTCTCGAGACTAGGGTCGCTTTGAATCCAAGAAAACACCAACCAGGCCTTCAGACAGATACCAAAAGGGGCAGCACTCGGGACAAATAAGCCACCACAATTAATTTCGCTCAGAAACATGCAGAAATGTTTTCAGAGTATCCATCAATTTCAAGGGGAAGAAGAAGTTCCTTGCATGAAGCACAATGTCTGGCAGTGGATCCTTTAAGGCACGATCGTTAGTATATCGATTAGTATCTGATACAAACATGATTTGGTTCATACATGTAACAAGGGGTCTGCTCTGCCTGCCCCCACCCGAACCCGACTTATAGGCATCCTGGCATAGGCGGGGTTATGAATACGTAAGTTTAGCAAAAGTTTGAAACAAAAACGGACAGTTTATAATTGGAAGCCGAGTTGGAACAGGGAGCGAAACAAGTACCAAAACGATCAATCAAGAATTATAAAATAACTATACCGGCCAATTTCAATGAGTGTACGGGAAGAATGACTGACGGCCAAGAATGTTTCAGCAGATGCTAAAAGTGGCCCTGATACCACCTGGGTCAGTTTTTGAGAGAGGAGTGCCTAAGCATTCTGTGGCCCGGGGACCGGCCTTGCGCACATACTCCCTTTAGCTTCCCACCCGACGGTGGAACCCATTTACCTACTCGCTGTCACCAGCTTTCGGTGGCCTGGGTTGGGCTTTGCGTCATCTAATTCCAGTCAGACTGGTTTCGAACCCACTACAACCACTAGAGATGCAGGGGCCGCCGTGACTCAAGGCATCAAGCGAACCACTGAGTTAACGACGCGACTCAGCAGATACTAGTAGCAAATAAAGCAATTAGGAAGCAAATATCAATAAGTAAGAAACAAACTAGCACATAGGTAGGCATAAGTAGGGAGGGGCGTGCATGGGTAGGGGTGCGGACAACAACCAACAGATCAACAACAGCTTGGCGCACGCTAAACACCCGCACACGCACTCACACACACGAACACTGACCAGACTAGGCAAAGCGCTGCAGCAGACACGCCAAAGAATCGATAACATCAGGATTACTACAGCCCGTTTCTAAGTTCAATGAATTTATAGTTTTTTACGAATAACTTCTTACAGATGCGTCGGAGGGTTTTGGGCTTCATGACCAAAGTTGTAGAGGGGCTTGAGCTCTGGTTGAATTTGCATTCTAATCTGCGCAACGTTGCTTGGTAATCCTAATTTGCGCCATGGAAAAAAATGAACTTTTTATATGGTCGCTATGGAAGCGATTTGAGCACGGAATTGGATTCCTCACGCGTTGGCGATTCTAAAGATGTATTTATATTGATTGTAGGTCGAACGGTTCCAAAGATACGGCCCTTTGAAAGTAGGCCTACTGTGGAAACGGGCGTTGGGGTCGATTCGTGTCCAGTCGTTTTTAGTCGTCCATGTCGCGGCGCGTATACAAATCATGGACGACTAAAAACTACTGGACTGATCGCGCTCCCGACCGCTAATACATACTTAGGGTAACTTTACAAGTCCATATCTTTGGAACCGTTCCACCTACAAACAATATAAATACATCTTTAGAATCCAGACGGTATCAGCAATCGATCGCAGCGCTCAAATCACTTTCAAACCCACTACAAAAAAAGTTGATTTTCTATCATCGCGCATTTTAGGATTACCAATCAATGTTGCGCAGATTAGGTTGCACCGCAGTACAGAGCTCCGTCCCCTCTACAACTTTGGTCATAAAGCCCAACGTGCTCCGACGCATCCCTAAGGAGTTATTTGCAAAAAACCCTGAATATATTGAATGCATGGGAAACACGCATAACAGCGGAGAAGCGACCGGAAATACGAATATTAGACAAGATATTATGAACACTGGACCAAAATCACAGGAGAATGAAAGTAGCATTACATACAGTTACCGACTACGTCCAAACTTTGTTATCTTGGCTTGCGCACTGCGTTTAACACCAGAAACAGTGAGCTTCTTGACGAGGTTTTTGCACATGCACTTAAAAAATTTAGTGACGAGGACTCGGGCAAACTAGTGACCCCTGCAGACAACTACCAAACATACATACATGTACTACTAGTAACTAGGCAGTTTAAGATCTTTAGGTGTCCTGCCGTAATCACAGTTAAACAATGCTTAAACAATCCCCCTTTAGCAAACAAAGGCAAAAACTCACTTCAGTGCAGCAACGACATCGTCAATCGAATGCAATCTGTCCATTTCAAGAAATGCTTCGGTCTCTGCTTCTTGTTCAGCTTGAATGGCTGAAATGCGCGCCTCGGAAGTTGCTGCTGCATGGCGCTTCTGTGGAGGCTTGGGTTGCTTATGCGGTGGGTACTGCTTGAAAACGCTAGGTACAGCCTGACTTCAGAACATGAACGATGAGATGTACGACTTGGGTTCGTATCATGCTCTTGAGTTTATAGTCATCAGGTGTAAAATGAATGAACATTTCTGACAGATACTTAGTTCGGATGGGGGCCTTTTGGAAACTCGTGCAAACTAACACCTGGCTATTTTGGTTCGTGTTTGTAGCCAGTTCTGCAGCCGGGCAGAGAGCACGTCAAGGGCATTGCACTCTGAAACGCTATAAAACAATAGATCTACATATCGCACAGAAAAAACGAACCCGTTAAGCGCGAATGTGAAAAAAGCCAGCTTCGGCTTATGTATCTGCAATGGGTGGGGAATAGCGTAAAAAAGGATGAAAGAAATCAATGAGATAGGTTAGCTAGATTGTATCTAGTACCGAACCGATAACATGAATGGAAAAGGAACACAGAAAAAACCGGGGGCAGGCCAAATCTCATGACACTTTTCTACCCTTATCTCATTCACTAATAGAAGAAAGAAAAGTGAGTAGGTAGGTAAAAAGAAGCAGAACAATTAAGGTTGATGGGTGGCCCAACACAATTTCCAGCAAGAACAGTTAATGCGCAGGAAACGCGTGAAGCAAGAAGCATCACTACAGCGTAGCAGAAAATCTTTAACTATTCAGTCTTGAATAATACCTATGGGTGCACACTAAACCAAACAGCAACAAACCAGCCGACCGACAAGCAAGAATCTCGCGGCCGCAAGCCACGCGAGCCTCACCAGCACACACTGTCAGTTTTTCACACAGTCACACAGTCAGTGAATTCAGAATTTTTTTGCAAATAACTCCTTATGGATGCGTTGGAGCGCTTTGGGCCTTATGACCAAAGTTGTAGAGGGGGCCGAGCTCTGTACTGTGGTGCAACCTAATATGCGCAACATTGATTGATAATCCTAAAATGTGCGATGGAAAAAAATAAACTTTTTTGTAGTGGGTTTGAAAGTGATTTGAGCGCTGCGTTCGATTGCTGATACCATCACGATTCTAAAGATGTATTTATAGTGTTTGTAAGTGGAACGGTTCCAAAGATATGGACTTGTAAAGTTACCCTAAGTATGTATTAGCGGTCGGGAGCGCGATCAGTCCAGTAGTTTTTAGTCGTCCATGATACAAATCGCCTCCCGAGAAAAACGGAAACGGTGTGGACGTGCGGTACGCTGTGGTACACTTAGGTACACCAAGTTTTCCGGGTTTTCCAATGTCACAAATCGCCTCCCCGAAACTAGGAAAGTTGGAAAATCGCAAGTTACACCATAAGAGAAGGAAAATAAGCAGTACCAAGGGCAAAATGAAGAAAATTAGCGCAACAGCTCATGCTGGAAACGATTGTTTGTCGCAAAATTGTTTCATTCAATAAGTCGAAATATAAAAAATCTTACTTTGTGCCCTGGCAAGCTAAAGCTGGAGAACTCGTATTCTGTGGCCTTGCACACAGACTCCCTTTGCCTTCCCATCCCACGATGCTACCCATTTATCTACTTGTCATCACTGCCTTTTGGTGGCCTGACAACAAACCTAAATCTAAGCTAACATAGATTCGGAGTCGGGTTTATGACTGTAAATCGGGTTATTTATGTTTGAGCATAGATCTCAGAAGTCGATTTATAAATTGCAGGCAGAGTCAGTACGTATTCATTCACAGTTTCAACCAAAAAGAGAAAACACTTTAACTTTAACTTTAAGAAAAAAGCAAGCCCCATTAAATATGTGCGTATATGTAAATGCATGGGTATCAAATATCCAGCAATTCATAATCTAAATTCGAAAATGTAACAAGAAAATTGAAAACGGAGTATCACAAATGACTAAAACTTCACATACATACGTACTGTATCACAACACAAAATCCAATCCACTAACAGCCTAAAAGAAATTCCCAAATTTTTGTTGTGTGAAACGAACAGTTCACAAGGGTAAGAACTAACATCCTTGCTTTCCGAAATCTGTCTCGAGTCCCCTTTCGCTATCGGTCTTCCAGCTGTTTGTTTTCACTACGTCCACGAACGCGACGATAAAGGGTTGATATAGCTGACCGCACACACGTAATTCGATTAACTTCATATTTCAGCGATCGCAGGTTATTATTTCGATAGCTTTCTATTGCATTAAGCACATCCAGACTCGACTTCTAACCATTCTTTATAGATGGTGCAACGGAACGAGGATTCACGTTCGGAGAACGTTGTCGATTTGCCGGCGTTACCGATATGCAAATTTTTTGCATCCGATGATGTTGGTTGTTATTGTGCATGTTTTCCTAATTTCCAAATTATGGGGAAGCATTTTCCATTTTTTAGATTTTCCATTTTCCAACTTTCAACTTCTTCGGGAGGTGATTTGTGCCCGCCCGACAAATCGCCTGCCCAAGAAGTTGGAAAGTTGGAAAATGGAAAATCTGAAAAATGGAAAATGCTTCCCAACAATTAGGAAATGTTTGTGGTGTTGTCTATGTTTGGTGTGAAAATATATTTTCCTTGCGCTCCGCCGAGATTTTTGAGAGGTCAGAAATGATTTTATATTTGGAAAATGCGTCTCTAGGAGTTCTTTTATGTTTCTAAAACAGGTCCTCCGGAGCGTTCCTATACCCATGCGTCCCCTAGGGGTATTTTTATGTTTTTAAAACAGGCCCTCTGGAGCGTTCCTATACCGATGCGTCCCCTAGTGGTATCTTTATGTTTTTAAAACAGGCCCTCCGGAGCGTTCCTATACCCATGCGTCCCCTATGGGTATTTTTATGTTTTTAAAACAGGCCCTCCGGAGCATTCCTATACCGATGCGTCCCCTAGGGGAATTTTTATGTTTTTAAAACAGGCCCTCTGGAGCGTTCCTATACCGATGCGTCCCCTAGGGGTATTTTTATGTTTAGCACAGCAGTACTTTTAGGTACAGCAAAGGCGAGGGATGTTTGCACTTGCAGGCAGGTATTCCGAAAATAATTGGCATACCGGGTATCGGTATTTATAAAAATTGCAACCATCACATTTCTTTTCACTGCCATTTCCGCAAATTTTGACCAAATAGGCTGAAATGTGGACCATAGGTGCCCAAACTCGGGCAATTTTATGTGTTAAAATTTGGTGCACTAGGCTTGACCAGGGGGGGGTCGCACGACGGACTTTTCCAAAATATGATGGGCGCCACTTCGTCAAGCGCTTATAACTTTTGAGGGAAAAGGGGCACAGGAATGTGCCTCCCAGCATTCGACGTGGTTTGCGGCGAGCTTTCAAACACAATAACTCCAGCCGTTTTATGTCTATTGGTTGGCGCGAAACTCAAATTTTTCTGCCTAGCTAAAGTAGTGCCGATGCAACATCTGACAAACGTGCGCACCGTTCTGGCGCCCTTCAAGCTAGAGGGCCAGCTAATGGCGCATTGCACAGATAATTGCGTGGGCAATCCAGCCGTGGAAGCCTCATTGTTCTGCGGGCTCATACGCCAGAACGGCGACCATTCAAAAAATTGGGTCGAAAATGGTGCATTTTCTGACTGATTTTTCGACAGGTTTTGACGGCTGTCGCCCATACACTTGCTCTAATCGCGGCGGCTCACCCACCAAACGATGGCTAACAATCTCAGGATTCCGAAACTGTACTCAGATTTCCGTTTCGTACCTGTTTTATGCCTCTTTTTGCCCAGCAACTGTGCATTGGTCAGCAACCCTCAATTATAGCTCCAGAAAAACATGCAAATTTCTGAGAACTGAGGATGAAATTTCAACATGTCTTGAATACGATTTGTAGAGCGGACTGAGAGCTTTCGATCAGTATAGTGCATGACCTCCAAGCATAAAATTTTCTTCTGAGGTCTTTTGCATTTTTGGAATTTGTCTAGTTTTTATCATCGATTTTACGGGGTATTCGGCACATAACTCTTTTGTATGAGCACGTAGGGCAATGGGTGTGCCACCATACGATGGCCCACGTCCGTGCGCATTCGGCGGTGTGCAACAAGATAGGCTGCGGTCACTCTGTGGGATGCACCTGGCCGAAATGTTCCGGCCGTTTGGCTTTTTCAACTACTTCTTGGCAGTTTTTCTGGTAGGCTGAACTAATGATTGAACACTGCACGTCGATTTATCCATAGAATGATTGGTTGGATGCTAAGGATTCCGAAAATGTGACTATCGTTCCGTTTCGTAGCTGTTTTACGCACTTTTACCCTGATATGCTGCCCTGGCCTAAAAACAGTCACCACAAA
>JASANB010002982.1:0-15127 GCA_030248155.1 Sabatieria punctata | reverse complement strand
GTTCTGTCCTTGATGCTTGAGATGGCATGCTCAGAGGCATCTTGGTCGTCTTGCGCAGTGTTTTGTACTTGCAGTTGTTCTGCATTGTTGTTGCCAAGCGCCATCAAGACAGCTCCAGCCACTTATGCCTCAAAAAGGCGTGTAGGAGCCGATCTGACAGTCACTCAATGTTGCTTCATAACCTTAAAATTGGGTAAAAACCATTGAATTGTAGGCTGCCCAGCGTCAACACCGAATATGATACCTTGATATAGGTATGGGCGACCATTTTTAATAATTCGCGCTACGACAACGAAAATATGCTAAAAGGGCCGATAGCAAGACCGCATAGGACAATTCAGGCAAAAAACCGCATTCGATTTCGTTAAAAAATAGAAAAATGCGATTTAATGACAGCCGCCTGCGAAGGACTTTTCTATGGCGCACTTGGTACCATTTTTATTATGGGCAATATATTTGAATAACTCGCGCTACAAGAAAAAGTTTGTGCTAAAACGGCGATAGCATGACCGGATGCGATAAATTACGCAAAAAACCGCACTTGATTTCATGAAGAAATAGAGAAATTCGTGTTAAAAATAGTTTTTGTGTGAGCCGCGCAGAGTAGTAATTAGCGTTTGGTCGCACGTTTGAACAGGGACTGATTTTCTGTGGCGCGATTTACGAAGATGCAACCCACTTGATTGTTTAAAATCTACTAGAAGGCCGTGAATATCCGTAACACAGCTAAATTAATGCGAAAAAGTATGATTGCAAGCGTTGCACAAAATAAAATACTGAAATGGGAAAAATTTAGGGTTACGGAAACTTCAACACCGTTTGTGGGGTTAACGACAAACAGCAGAGAGTCAATTCTTGTATCATTCGAAAGCCTGAAGTCTACTGTACTCAGAACCGATTGAAACCCTTTCGCCAAATTCATCGTTTTATGACAACAATCAGGAACACGAAAAAAATCCACGAAAAAGCCGATTTTCAGTAGTTAAGAAAGAATCCAATTTGTGGGGACCGCGTCAAACTGCGTTAAGAAAAAGAGTGGTGCTATATAGGTAACGAGTTACGCTGATTTCAAATCCGATTGAAACCAATTTAAATATACTCTCCTTTCAACAGAAAATGGACGTTGAAAAACGACGAATTCAGTTTTTGAGAAAAAAATGCCCTTTAACGACTGAATTATGGTTCAAAATGCATCTTATTCGATAGCTCGTACTCTGTTTCATATATGTACATCACTTCCTACCATCAATAACCGAACATAAAAATGAATTTGCGCTTGAAGTTGCGAAAACCGTGTTCGGACCATATTTTGCCCATATTTTTGTATTTTCTAAACGGCGCAGCCGGACGAAGCGTGCCCATCCCTACTTGATACACCTGCCGAACGGGTTAACCACGTCGCCAACTGCCATGCGCGCCGCACAGCGGTGCGTCGCACAAACTGCCCAAAGTTGATTTGAAAGATTTCATTAATTTAATAATTAGATATTAACGGAATTCCGATTCTAAATAGCAGTCCCAAAATTGTGTCAGCCTCTCATTGCGAAAAGATCGAGAAAATCGCCGAAAATACCAGAAAAAATCACTCTTAAAGCTTAAAAACGAACGTTCCGTACAAACAAACAAACAGACAGACAGACAGACAGACAGACAGACAGACACCACGCGTTGCCATTTATAAGTGGATACAGACCTCATCTGAAAAAAAACAGAAGGGGAAACACAGTTTGGCATGAAAGTTCAGCTCATTTCGTTATTTTTAGATAAAAATGGTTGACATCACAGACTTTTGGCTAAATTATTGTTTGCATGTTCAAAGTTGTTCTCTCTAAGGTGGTATACTTAGCCGATCTTTTGGTAGACCTGTCCTAGTTTTACTAACTAAAAAATTATGAATTTGAAAAATTTCAGTTGAGATTTCCATTCTTTGCGAGTTCAGTTTAGAGTCTCAAGCCATTCATCTCCATTCTGCAACTGAAAAGAGACGCTTTGATCTCTGTAAAGTACAGATTTACAGTATAAACTTGCCTCAATAATAGTTCGTTTTTTATTTTAGATTTTTTATTTTTAATTAAATGAAAAATTAGCAAAAACAAGGCAACTATCCTAAACATAGAAATCCAGTCTGCTTGCTTGGCTGTTTTGTGATGTTCATTGTATCACATTAGTATTATTATTTTGTTGATTTTGTTTGGCCAAGTCCTACCTAGCCTGCTCGCCTTCTGTAGCTTGGAGTTATCCCCTTCCGAAATGAACTGACCCGAATTTTCAGATGCCAAATTTTAACGTAAATATTTCAAGAACTCTTCATCGGATCTTTGCCAAATTTTGCAAGTTAACCAATCTTTATATGGACTTAAGAACCTGAAGAGCTCAGCTTTCTCACAAAACCGGTTAAAATCTGAGGGATTTTTACTTTCAGTCAAGGTGAAAAATTAGCATTGTCAAAAATTAGGGTGTTATCCTTTGCACAGAAATCAGGGTTATACGAACTACTGGGGTCATGGATTACAATCGCCTCAAGAAATTTCTAACAAGCATTCGGTCGAATGCAATATTTATGTTCAAAATACATTGTACGTAAAAAATCACGTTTTCTCATCTGTGACTGATATCCGGCATATCCGGCAGGTAATATCCGGATCCGGTCGGATCCAGATATGGCCATATCCGGCCGGATCCGGATCCGGTCGGGCCCTAACCACAAGGAGCACTGTTGTGGCATCATCCACAAGCCAACAATAACATCCAGATCTCATCTACTACTCTGATGGACTGATTAAACCTGCAAAGCATGGCTTTGGTGAGCGTTAATTAGCATACAAACTGTTTATTACTCATTCGTTTAATTATACTGTACCGTAGCTGTCAAGCAATGAATGCACTCTGAGTTTCTGTTTTGTCGGTGCTGACTCAGACGCTTGTTAAGTGAACGACACTGCTCTTTTCTGGCATAAACAAGTTTTCGGCGGTCTTAAATTCGAACAACTGGTGGCATCACCATGACACAAATCTGTCTGTAGTGTCAGAGCTGAGTAGAGCAGTCGCACTGTCTTGGATTGTTTGGCCAAATGCTGCCTTTGCTGTTCCTGTTCTGGTTTCTTGTTTGCAAAGGTGATGATGTTTATCCCGCGCTGCCCTCTCGGTGTCAATGTACTGTTTCTGGCAACGCCAAATTCCTCAATCTGGAGTGCGTTAGAAACTGTTATCTTTCAACAGTTGTTCCTGAGTGGTTTCACACCAACGAGTCAACTCTGTGCGACCTAGAACAGTGCAGAAAGGCCCTAAGAGAACACCTGTTCAATTCTGAGACCGACTTGCAACTCTGGTTTCGGATCGATACGGATACCGAAGCTTTTCGCTTAGCTCTCACACAGCTCGCAGTTCACCAGCTCAGTCTATACTCTAACATCAGTTTCAGTGTGCGGGCTGCTCTGGTAGCTTCAAGAAAGCAAAAATGCTATCCAGCGACATCAAAAACCCTCTTGCAAGTTTATCGCGGTTTTCATGAAACGAAACTGCAGTTTCCAGCCAACAGTGATGGAATGGACTGCCAGCTGAATGCATTGAATCGTGGTTGCACCTTTAACCGAACATCGATCTACTATGAACATTTGGATCTCGAGTTTTCTGTCGCTGAAGGCAATATCAGTACCACAATGAGATTTATCCCAGAGTTGCTCAAAGTTCCTTCTGATGCTGAGTTGCCTGGACAAGTAGACCCTTACAGCACACAAGTCCAAAGCTATTCTGGTCGAAAAGCAGAAGTGTACGTTAGTTGGGGTGTGTTATCGCAGTGGAATGGTAGACCGATCAGTTACTTAGTGAGGTGTATCGCGGCACCGCGAAAAGCATACAAACAGAGTTTTGCTGAGGTCTCTGATATGCCACCATTTATTTGGTTCACGGTTTGCAAACGCAATCTCCTCCCGCATTTTGCGAACAGCTCTGGTATAGACTCTTGCCCCATGCTACCGATTCGGTGACAGCCTCTGTTTTTTGGAAGCAAACGTACTCTGCTCACCCAGTTAATATCGATAAACTGATTATTTCCGAGGCACTAATCCTCTGCAGAGTAAGAGCGATAAATCATAATGGCGCCGGGCCTTGGAGCCTCCTGATGCGGTACGCTACTATTAGGCGAGGCCGATTAGGCGATGCCGATTAGGCGACGCCGATTAGGCGATGGTACTATTAGGCGACAAAAAACATTAATAGATAAGAGTACAACTTGTTAACTTATTGCTAACAAGCCACCTGCCCTGACTGTTTCTAACTCAGATCCTGGCAATTGCCCCTATTCCCCAGCTTGCGTCCAGCACGTCAGTCACGGGTCGGCCACATATTTTTTGGGTTGCTATGTTCATTAACGCACTTTGGATGCAGACGATGCACGACGCACCAATAACTTGCGGAAGCAGCTCACAGAGTTTCACAGCGAGAATTTGATGCGGCGCTTCCATCCATCTAGCGCTTTATAAATGTTCTGCGACATGCATACATGGGCCGGAAAAATGGGTTGGGGTTGGGGGTAGACAAAATCCGAAAATTTGAGGGTGGGCCTGCCGGTTTGGGGGAGGGCCGCGGCGATTTTAGTGTGTGGGGTCAGGAACAACAGTCGGCTTCAGGTGGGTGGGTGGGGTCGTTTGGGAGGTAGAGCCCAAGTTGAGGTGTGGGCAACCCTCCCCCCGGACCCCCGCGGTCCATGTATGGCGACATGTGCAGAAATGTTTTTTACTCTACTAATGAGTGCTCAGTGAGTTGGAATTTATCCATCCATGGTGTTGCACTTATTTTTTAAATGAGTCCTTGAAATTGCTTTTCTATTCTGTTATATCTTGTTTTAATTGCTGTTGTGCTGTTTGCTTTGTTGTGCTATGTTTTAGTGGTAACCTATGTTGCCGTACGGATTTATAGCAAAAATTAGTTCTGTCGCCTAATAGTACCGTCGCCTAATAGTACCGCTAAATCGCCTAATCGGCGTCGCCTAATCGGCATCGCCTAATCGGCATCGCCTAATAGTCCTGCTTCGTCCTGATGAGGGCCATTCTTGGTGGAACACAGATACAGAATTTTCTTGTCGAAGCTAGGTATCAGCTTTGTGTTTTTAAAATTATTATTAGGGATTCAATTAATTGATTGATTCAAATCTTATTATTCAGGGAATACCCTGTTGCAAAATGGGCGGTCCCATAAGATTGGAGAACTTCGGTCTCCCCACGTCACGTCCTATCGTATTGTATCCCCTGCATGCGCTCCAGTTAGTCTCATATGTACTATGTTTACCTTCAGAGATTCACATCAACAATACTTTATCATAAAAGCGACAAGCGAGTATTTAAGACCTACTGAAACCATAAGAGGGCCGACTATGCAAAAGGAGAGAGTTTTGTATGGCTGGAGACACAACCAGACATTTGGACTCAAGTTGGAAGGGGGACTGCAGTCAACTGGTTGCTTTGACTGGCTCGCCACCATCTGGTACTCGGTCTATGAACGCCAGGATGGTACACTATGGCTGGTGTCTATCGAAGATGCGGCAAGGCTGTAGGAAATGAAATTCACTGCTCGCTTTCACTGCAGACCATACAACATGCTCTGCTACCCTCTGCTGTCAGTGGTGCTGGCCAGTCGTGAAAATGACAACCGTTATGAAATCTATCAAATTGATATCAATCGAAAGTCAGTTAAGAAGTTGGACTTCTCAGTCTGCTGCAATCAAACAGTCACTTTGCTGTCTGCAGCAATAACATTTGGTACCACCCTTGATCAAACAAAAATTGCTAATGCTTCTACACGAGATTCCTCCTTTGTAGTGCAAACCGACCTTGGCATTATGAGAGTATCTTTCGATTCATGTCACTGCCAAACATTACTGAGGGACGATGTCATAAACAAAACCAAGGTCGCAAGCATAGCAGTGCCAGATTTCTTTTCAAATGACCACTTTCATATCTTCGTGATTTTCTCCAATGGAACCTTTGTCTGGCTAGTTCAATTCGGTGACATGAGGCAACCAGTCATAACACGCGCCTTCCGCAACGCTCTCTGTAATACCGATCTTAGTAGATTTTATCGGGGTAGGGTGTTAGTGGCCGTCTAGCGGCCCATCCCCAACCCTATCTGTTTGGTCTCAGTCTTGGGCATTTCTGTTCTGTTTATTTTTGAATAAAAATTACTTACTTACTTACTTAACAGATCTGACTGGACAACTGTTTGCGACAATCAAATACAGAATCAATGACAGAGAGTTGCTGCATGCGTTCTGCTACCCAGCAACAGTATTTGGGGACGTATCAGAAGCGTTGACTATTACACCAATCAGACAACTGCAATCAGCCATACCAGCTGAATGCATGTTTCCCAATGCTACAATCCACCACAGTCACGTGGCCTCCAGGGGAGTCGTTCAGCTAACCATTAAACTCCTCTGGTCAAACTCTGACTACTGCAATGGTTATGCAAAGCCGAAAATTTCCATTTCTCTGGCCTATCGTCTGCTAGGAACATCAAATGACTCCTGCAATCAAAACTGCCGTATATGGAGATCCACAACCAGCAGTGAACGATATGCGTTCAATGTGACCCTTTCTGACCTTCTGCCTGACCAGTGGTACTACATTGAAGTAGCTGCAGACCCAGATCTGGGCAACTATCGCTACCTGTGGTATGATGAAGATGTGAAACCAAAGAAATATGTGGCAACAGTTTCAACTCACTACGAACCGCAAACAAGTTATGGGGAGGTAGTGCTTTGGTTGTTAATCCCTCTCATACTGATCGTCACCACTGCAACTGTTCTGCTGTACTGTTTGTATCGCAAGAAGTGGCACGTTTACCAGCAAATCAGCAGACTGTCTGCCAGTCAAATTCATTTTGAGCAAGCTGACAAGCTGGGAGAGGGGAATTTCTGTGTGGTCTACAGAGGCACGGTCAACTTGAGCCGAAAGCATTGGCTTTTACCAAGTGACAGTGCGATGCTCAAAAGACTAGCCATCAAAGCGCTTAAGCAGACTGCATCTTCAGAGGACAAGAAATGTTTTCTGGAAGAAGCGATACTGATGGCCAGAATGGATCACCCAAATATTGTCAAAACAGTGGGAATCTGTTTGGATGCGAGACCAGTTTTGCTGGCCCTGGAGCTGCTGGAAGATGGTTCATTGGATCATTATCTAAGAGAAGAACAGACTCAGGCTTGTGTGGGTGGAGTGGATCTTGTGCAAACTGCTCTAGATATTGCACAAGCATGTCTATACTTGCAGGAAAAAAGTATCATACATCGCGATCTGTCTGTCAAAAACTGTCTGGTCAAACTCAAGCACGGCAGTCGTAGAACGGCCACTGTCAAACTGGGTGACTTTGGCCTGGCCAAGCATGTGTTTTCCATGGGAAACTTCTACTCTACCAGCAGTCGCACGTTCCCTGTGGCTTACACTGCTCCAGAAGGCTATGCTGGAAAATTTTCTTACAAATCCGATGTATGGTCCTTTGGCGTTGTGTTGTGGGAAATATTTTCATGGGCTGCCTATCCATTCTATGGATGTTCGGTTCACACAGAAAATCAGCGCTGCTTCATGAGGCCTTTCGCCAATAGTGCAGAGATTCAAGAATTCGTTGTGATACAACAGAATTCCCTCAAGGATTGGCAGATTCCATGTGGAGCCAATTTTTTCGAGAGTGTCCAATCGATCATGTGGGCGACCTGGGAGCACCTCCCTGACCGAAGGCCTAATTTCTGTGAAATCATTGAGAGTTTACGATCGGCCAAGAACCAAATCACGGGTCAGACACTTATCACAGCTTCTCAGTACAGAGAAAATGAGGGTGAAAGAAGTGGATCTGGCTGCAACATACGCCTGGTTCCGGGGTACAGTGACACATAGAACGCGATGAGTGTATAGGGCCGTCCAAAAATTAGGTCATTTTCGGACCCCTTCCCCCATGATAATCAACGTGATGATTTTCTAACCCCCTTGCCCTAATATGTAATGATTTGACTACCCCCGAATTTCAAAATTTGCTGGAGATTTCCAGCACAGATTTTTACTTTCTCTGTCGCCAAAAAAAACCGTATCTTTAGTAAAAATGTCTGTCATGCAGGATTGTGTTGTTATGTATTATTTTAAGGGTACGGTAATCTGAAATCGATCAAATTTGAATATATCATCTCAGCTTTTGTCTTGTAATTAATATTCGAAGCGTCTAATGCGTTAAATGATACAGTACCCTTATGAAACACTTGATCAGATCTCAAAGATAATTCAGAATGGGCATGACCAAACCATGGGAACCATGGTGTCATTGGGATTTGAAAATTAAGCCTAAATTCGAATAGAAATCGATCTGTAACAGACGTTCATCTAAAGAAATTGAACAAATAGGGGCCAGCCCTTAAAACCATGAGTATAAGACACCCTTTGTGCGTCTTTTGCACCTTCGATGCTGCAAGAGACAAATTACATAATAAAATCTCTAAACCCTTCCACCACTGTAATAAGTAGTAATCATTTGGCGAACCCCTCCTCGTCAGACCAAAATGCAACGTTTGGACGACGACTATTTACTTTAGCTTAGCTGATAGCTGCAGTATTGAATGAATAACTCAATTCCATACATGTAACAGGTCATCCGCCGATGGGGGAGGCGGGGTTGAGGGGGGTCTGGCGCCGGCCGGGGGGGTCTGAGCCAAAATTTTTGGGGAGGGGGGTGGGCACTAAAAAAACGCTCAAAAATCGAGAAAAATCGCAATTTTTTGGTTAAAAATTGCCAAAAATCGCTAATTTCGGCTGAAATACAGCTAAAAAGTGCTGTTTTGCAGGCGATTTTGGCAATTTTTGTGTGTGAAAGTGTAAAAAAATGCAAAAATTTGCTCGAAAATTTACTTGCCAGAAAAATCGGAGGGGGGCGGGGGTCGATGAAATCGTCTCGGGGGGGCATCCGGCGGGGGGCTGGCCTAAGTCGGGTGGGGGGCAGACCCCCCTGTTACATGTATGCTCAATTCTATATATTAAAAAAGTTCAAAGTGTCTGCAGAGAAACAGGGCTATGGGTGATGCAACACTGCACTTTAAACAAGTTTATATAAGTTGTAGTGTAGTATAACACTGCATCATCAACTTCAGCGAACTCCCCAACCTAAAATATAGAGCGTTGAATTTGAAGAATCAGAATTATAGGTCTGTTTCATAGTTTCCAATAACTCATTAGCTGCTTTCTTGTCGTCTTCAAGCAAGCGGATGCCCGAAAGGGACACCGTTTTCAAATTCAGTTCTTTGTACACAAGCAGAAATTGACTGAGTGAGTACAGACTTGACAAGCTAAGCTGACATAAGTCCAAGTTGAGCGCTTGCAGTCGACATTTGCTTGATTTAAACCTTGCGATTGTTTCCAAAAGAATCACAGATGCGCATTCACTTGCAGTATCTAGAGCATTATCACGGACATCGATCAACTTTAGTGTTGACTTGAGTGGACTGTTTTCAATCGACTGCGCCAGTTGTTTTACAGCTTCTGCATTGCCTGATTTGGGCAAACAAGCCCACAGTTTCAGTTTCTCTAACTGCTCCATACCCGACAAGGCTTCTGATAAGAAGTCAGCGTCTGTTTTGTTCTGCAGTTTCACTGATTCCAACCACAGCTCTCGTAGTTGAGGCAAGTGCTTTAGCAATCGCAATACGAATTCATTCGACTCCCGGTTTGGAGGCTCGTGGTAAGAAAACAGAGTCACATTGGCATAGGTTTCACGTACACGCAGTGCAGCTTGAGAACAGACTATACATCTACGTAGCTCAAACTCAGATACTGATTTGAGCAAATCGTGCAGAATCTGACTGTCTGGCTCAAAAGTACCATCGTTGACCTGTATTCTCCGTAGTTTGCCAAGGCAGCACACTTTCCAAACGTAAAGAAGATCCCAAAAGGCTTTTGGTCCGACTCGACTGCAATGAAATTCCAATTCGTCAACCTTCGCCACATTGCTTAGAACCTGTTGAGAAAATTCTAAGCAAGGAAGCCAAGCAAATGCCTCCAAAATAAATGCACATCTGTCACAGCCGACAACAAAGCTTTTCATTTGTTGGCAAATCAGATGATTCCTGTATGTCACACACTCAGCGGCCAAAAAGTAGGAGAATGGAGAAGAGTGCACTAGGAGCTGAGCAGCAATTTTAGCTGCAAAGTTCTGCTTGCACCAAGCATTTGAAACCAGCTTTGCACATTCAACTGCCGCGCAGTACTCAAGGAACATCTGATGGATGAAAGTGAATGAATGCTCAAGTCTTCCAGTTGAGGCATTCAGGGTGAGTGTATCTGTGAGCAACCCAAACTGAGAAGCTGTCTTGATGACATCAGCGTCAACTGTTTCCGGCTGACTTAATCCAAGCCGTGCCTGCATCTTCTGTGGGTAGCTCTTCTCAAACACATCTCTCATCAGAGACTTGTTACTCTGTGCTTGACAAAAGTTGAGCAGTGCAAATTTACATACAGCGTTGCGCATGTCACTTTCCAAAGACTCATCCAAATGTTTCTCCCTGACACAGCGAGAGATCACATGAGAGATGAAACACTTGACCAGCACATGAAAGCAGTTAGGACTTCGTGGATCAAAACCAGTCAGCTTTTTCGCTCTGCTTAGGACACAGAGCATGGTTAGATAGAGTGGGGTGCACCACAGACTGCTTAAGGCTTCAAGCATAAATTCTCCATTCTGTGCCTCATCAACTCCTTGGATAGCCAAGAATTCTTTCTGTTTTTCAACAGTTAATCCAAGAATTGAAAGCCATTGTGTTTTGAATGGCAGTTTGTGAATATGAGACGGTCGTGTAGTAACAATGACTCTGAGCAGAGGAAATTTTGAAGGTCTGCAGTGAATAATCTTATTGATGTCATCACAGGAGTGATCGTATTCATCGAATCCATCCAGAATGAGCAGGCACTGCTCAGGAAAGTTGTTGAACTTTTGGGCCAACCAGGTTCCAATACCCTCCAGTTGCGTTTCAACTGCTTCAGAAAAAGTTTTCAGTCGTCTACCATTCAATTGCCATAAGGGAATCATAAACACAATGGAGAATTGTGACTGCATATATCGCGCAGCATGAGAATAACGGGAATCAGTTACAGTCAATGACCAATCCAGTGCCAGTTTATTGACATATGTGGTCTTCCCTGCACCTGGATGACCCTCAATAATAATTCTCTCACCGAGGCTGTCACTCTGGAACAGGTCTGCATAACACTGAACAGATTTTCCCGTTGGCTTAGGTTTGCAATCAGCATCTTTGCCAAACTTCTGTTCCATTATTGACGGCTGCACAAAGCACTTGTGAAGCTGAGTTTCACCCAGCAGCTTAGCCCATACGTTTTGGATCTGTTCACAAATTGTTTGCAAATGGGCCCGAACATTTTTGATCATCTGTTCTTCTCTTGACTCGCCAGTTTGTGCTGTAAATGACGGAAAACTAACCAAACCAAATGACTGTGCAGAAAAACGTAAATTCACACCTGTGCTGTTATCAAAAATTCTTTGCAGATTTTCACTAATACTTAGCGTATTTTGATGTAGTTGAAGTGCTTCGATGAATTGGCTCAAAGAATCCAGTCTGCAGGTCAGTACTGAAGTCAGAGCTGCCATACGCAACGGATTTGTGGTCTAAACGCATGAATTTCTGAAGAAATATACAAACAATTCCTGGTATCTCACTTCTCACCCAGTGGCGTAATCCAGGATTTTGGAAAGGGGGGTGTAAAATTTTGAAAGTGCCTGGTTGGGCCGCTGCCCAACCAGGGTAAGAAAAATTAGCCTTCAAAAACGCGTTTAAAACGCATTCCGAGCTTAAAATTAACAGAAATTACAAGTTTTAGTAGTTTATAATGGCCTGGTTGGGCTTTCTGCCCGACCAGGGCGAGAAAATTTTGAAAATTTGGCCTTCAAAAACGCATTTAGAAGGCATTCTGAGCACAAAATAGACAGTTTTAGTACATAATTCATTACTTTCTTATATTTTTGACAGACTTTTTCTTCCTACCTCCATCGCAAAGGGGTGTACACACCCTACACCCCCTGGATACGCCACTGTTCTTACCTCATCGCCTTTATTAAACTTGCTTTCCTAAGAATAAGCCCAAATCCTAAGCGTAAGCTTGAAGCCAAGGCTTAAAGTTAGGATGGTAAGAGGCTACTCCCTACACGCAGATAATCGTAAATCCTACATATGAATTTCTGATGTGTTGTAAGTCCTCCAGGGAGATGATATTCGCCGCTAACAGGGAGCTCTCAATTGCTGGCAGAAGAGCAGAAATGTCCACCAAATAGGCTCTGACGGTAAGACTCTCAAGAGTTGTTTTTTCGGTTTCACTCAAAACCATTTTTCGTCACAACAACAACAACAACAACAATGTACACAAACTCAATGCAAAAAAGAAGGGGCAAGATTTCGTAAAAGAATAAAAATAAAAATAGCTTATTATGGAAATGGAGTCATGTACGCCTGAACGCGCTGCGCAGCTCAGAGAAGAGGTCGATTCCCCCATCAGCCGACTCTACCCTAACTTTAGCCTTGGTTTCAAGTCTAATCTTGGTCTCGGTTCGGGGTTTTAGCCTTAGGCATCAGCAGCTAAAGCCTTAGGATTATACTAGTTGGGTTGGGATGGTCGGTGGATGAGTATATTTTTGAGTTCTTGTGAATGGATAAATTTGTTGTACTCCTCCTCCTCCTTCTGCACGCTTTTATAGCATATTCAGAAGAACGTCACTGATTTTAAGCCCTACGTAGATAAGGCGTACGCAGGTTTTAGGCTTAGGATCAAGCTTAGACTCAGATTTAAGCTTAGAATTAGGAATACAGGCAGGGCAGTTTTCCGCTCCGCCTACGGGGGTTTCCCGTAATCGTTTATAGGAAGCTCCGGTGATCCGTTTTCATATTACCGAACTATCGTTGTCGTTGGGAGATCACTCGAATTGCAAACTTTTAAACAAAGACGACCGAATGTGGTATCAAATGACTGCTGAAGATCTCTTGATTATTATTTTACACAACAACATCTAATTACTGCATGCTTTACCTCAGATACGTGTTTTTTGGTTTCGGAACAAATCCTGTAAAAACGTGCGCAATTGTAAATCTTTAACGAATATGACCGAATGCGGTATCAAACAACTGGCCTTGACTTCTAGATTATTGTTTTACAGACCAGCACACCTACAACCAATTACTGCATGCTACCTCAGATTACGCACTCTCAGCATATCTCCTTTCTTCATCCATTATCGGATGATTACCCCGGAACCCCACTTAGAAAACTTGCTATAAAATTCGTACATATTCGTGCCCAAGGCCAAATCCGTAGACCACTACCCTAGCGACAGAATAAGCACAATTAGAAAAATTGGGATCGAAACCAGAGGACGGTGGCCCTTTTTATATGAGGATCATCACTATGAAAAAAAGAGAAAAAAGAAGTTTTCTAGGTTATCGTTTGAAAGATAGCTAAGCTACAAATTTTACTATGTGAGTATATCTACCTTAGATGCATATTTCGGCGCATTTACTTTCAGAGATCCTTGAATAACAAGTGAAAAAATGGAAAAAAGGAAAAGTCGCGATCGCGACCTCCACTTACTAAAACAATCGTAGCATTCGAGTCCGTCGACAGATATGTCTGCCCAAGAGCATATGGGTAGATATGACGATTTGCTATCGATTAAGCATAAATTAACAATCTTCGTCCAAGCCCCAGGACAGTGGCACTCTTTAAACAAAAAACGGCCCAAATGATCTACACTTGAAACACTAATCGGCGCAAGTAGTGATCCGTCTAGATTTTATGGGCGCGTATACCAATCGCCTCCGCAGAAAAACGGAAACGGTGAGGACGTGCGGTACTGTGTGGTACACAGTGGTACACCACGTTTTGCGGGTTTTCCAATGCACGGTGGAGAACTTTTGGCCTTAAGCACAGGACGGCGCGGCCAAATAGAAAATCAATTTATGTACCAGTGATTGGCCGCGCGCTGGCATGTTACGCCCACAAATTTCTAAGGACTCTCCCGTTGCTATGCGACGGCTGGTGCTAGCCTTAGCAACGGCTCCTCCGTCGGCGCGCTGCCAGGTATGCAAGGCATTAACAACCGTTTAACACACAAGCTAAGCTGCTTGTTTGGGTGACGGCCCGCTTTCCAATAGATGCAGGCGTTTTGTGGCTCAATTCCAGAATGGGGCAGCCATTTGTGCTTTGAATTTAACACTTCATCTGGCAAATAATCTGTAAAAATTCTAACACACGCCATAAGTAACTGTTGTTATTAGTTTGCTATTCAAAGGTTGTCCCGATTCCTGTAGCATCGTCAACATCCAACGTCAATACCTTTACACAGAGTACCACAGAAAAGAAGCCTACCGGCTGCTTAAATTCGGCTCGACGCTAAAACGCCTAGCATCTATTGATTAATAGCTTGGTTCGGCCGCCGCAAGCTCGCTCGCTCGCTCGGCGGCCGACCGAGCATACGGCGCGTGCTGATTGGCCGAACGAGAATTTGCACGATTTCCAGAATCGACAAATGGCCAAACTCCGCCCAAAGTTCTCCACCGTAGTCACAAATCGCCTCCCCGAAAGTAGGAAAGTTGGAAAATCGCAAGTTACACCATAAGAGAAAGGAAATAAGCAGTACTAAGGGCAACATGAAGAAAATGAGCGCAACAGCTCATGCTGGAAACGATTGCTTGTCGCAAAATTGTTTCATTCACTAAGTCAAAATATAAAAAATCTTACTTTATGCAAGTCCCTGGCAAGTTAAAGCTGAAGAACTCGTATTCTGTGGCCTTGCACACAGACTCCCTTGTCTTCCCATACCACGATCAATCTTTATTTCCTTTTTAAAGCCAGACACCTGTAAAACGGTACTTAGGCAGAAACGATGCTACCCATTTATCTACTTGTCATCACTGCCTTTCGGTGGCCTGACAACAAATCTAAATCTAAGCTAAATAGATTCAGAGTCGTGTTTATGACTGTAAATAGGGTTATTTTTCTTTGAGCATAGATCTCAGAAGTCGATTTCTAAATTGTAGGCAACGTCAGTACGTAATCACAGTGATGACAAAAAGGACAAAACACTTTAACTTAAAGTAAAA
>JASANB010002981.1:0-33393 GCA_030248155.1 Sabatieria punctata | reverse complement strand
CAGATGTCATTTTCGTAATCAGCGGCAAAAACTGCATTAGGTGATATAAATTTGATGGCTGTGTACCCTAGATGCGACTGAATTTAGTCACCTTTCAAACGAGCATGTTAAAACAAGTGCAGCCGTTTTCTTCCCAAATCATAAAAATGCCGATATCTTCAAAAGTAGGCAACGTAGAGCAAAAATAAAGTTATTTTCGGCAGCAGCAGCAAAAACTACATAAGAAGAACTGCATTGCACCGCGTTTAATGGTCATACTAGCGAGTAGTGCCACTCAAGAAATAGGGTTGGTCTCAACTTTGGACGCCAATTTCTCCCGATCCAGAGCGAGTCTAGCTAAACTGAATGCATTTTCGAACTGAGCACACAAAACTGCATATAACAGTATGCTAACCACTAAGCTTTGCAGAAAAAAATTTTTTTCGAACACCTTTGAGAGGCCAAACACCCCCCATATCCCCCCTATACAGCACACTTTAGTGCGCTCATTTTGTTTGGCCAACTCATGCCTAACATTTGTTAAAACATTGGCTTGGCAGGGCCTTTGCACAAAAAGTTATAAAGATTTTTCGAAAAAAAACGGAGTGGCGTTTTGCGGCAATTTCGCAGTTTTCGGTGAAGATCTCGGTAACCAGCTAGGATCTGGAAACCGGAGTACCAGAATATGAAAGGCCATTGGAACAGCTACAAAACCATATGCGAGTCGGGATCCTAGCTTAAGAAACGAATGAAGGGTGATCGTTTGAATGGAGGGTGTCAGAGCTATTAAAATGAGCCCGAAAATTGCTGCCGACCCAACTTTGAGGGGGTGTAGCTCCGGTTCCAGGGGGTTGCTGGTGGCCGGGCATGCACCGTTGGTCTTCGACTGTGCTCTATTTTAAGAGATATAAATATCAGCCGGATCCGTGAGATGACCCTGCTTGCCCCCTCAAAGCTGACTTTCTCGCAAAATGCATCTTAATTGTCTCTGCATGAGAAAACAGGCCAACTAGCGGGTGAAAAAAAATTCAAAATCACTTATGTAATTTGTACAATAGATATTCTAAATCAGTTTTTGATGAGAAAAACGAATCTAATGTCCAAATTTCGCTATTTCGATTTGCACAGGAGTTATGGAGGCGGGAACCTTTAGAGGCAAGGCAAATTTTTCCTTCCGAATTTATAGGATTGAACAAAAACTGTACGTGCCAACTATGAGCTTTTTAAGCACCAAATAGTCAAGGACATAAGCCATCGATCCATTAAAAATATTGGGGGGGTCATCGTTGGGAGACGATTTAGTGTCATCAACATCAACCGATGCACCAAACTGGTCCAGATTTGATCATTAGTACACGACTGCATCAAAACATCTTTATCTCCTCCTGGATAATCATATATATTTGAATATTTTGCACTGGGCCTTTGAGTAAGAACACGGCATGATAAGAACGCAATGAATACTTGATTTGAACGCACAACGCAGGAAATACAATATAAGAGCATTTTTGGCAATCATACATGTACTTCTGCAAATAAATAAAAATTAAGCAGAAAATGGAAATAGACGCCGTTTTGCTGTTTAAGAGCGCAAATTTTCAAACCTCGGCTTTAAGTTTAGCTTTTAGTTTGAAATTTCATGCCAAATTTTCAAAAGTTTAGTTAAACAAGGCAAAATTGGTAAGCGGAAACCTGCCGCCCGCCCGTCCAATAGGCTACTAAGGAATAATGGTTGGTGTTCTTTGTGTTCGAATAAGCGTTCTCCTTTCTTGTCTTGCTTTCATAATGTGGCTGCATACCGTAAAACTAATTTTTTGTGATTGCTTTTGGAGGCGCTACATTCTATTATTGGAGCGGCGCTAGTGTTGGAGCGTGCGCGTTTATTATTTAAATGCTACATTGGCCAGTCAAGTATCCTAATTTTTCTGAAAATACAGCGTACTTTTGTCTTAAACACAAGCAACCCCTCCCACGAGTCGGGACTTCCCTGCAGTGGAGGGGAAGTAAGGCAGGCTTGGCTTGCCTTGCAAGTCAAAGCTGCTTTACTGCTAACGCCGACTGATGTGCCTTCGGCTATAACCACTTCTTACTATTTCTTTCTACCAAGATTACTATACTGTATATCTCTCTATTCATCGTTCTATTTGAATCTTAGTATTTGATCAAATCCAATACTGGACGTGCCTCTTGATTTAGTTGGTGTGTAGCTCTCCTCTGCATTAACGTCCCAGCACTCTCGCAAGTGTCGCAGGACTCCTTTATGAGTCGGTCTCTGAACCGATCGAGTCTCAATATTCAGACCCCAAAATTGAAACTTTGGCCCAGAGTTGGTTGGTACACTAATACATACTTATGAGTTGTCTTTCGGCCCCAAAGGAGTAGTGGAATCTCCAATCTCGAGATACAGCCTTCTGAAAAACGGCCCGCTTAACTATGGGACCAAAATTTCAAACTCGAATTTCTAACCTACCAGCTTTTCAGAATCTTAGTTCCTTCACCAGAAAGGATAATAACCGCGTCGTCACTGAATTGTGATAAATTAGTAGGTTTTCGAATTTTTTACTTTGATTTTCTTAAAAATAACCGGAAATCTTCTTATAACAAACTGTTTCTAAATACGGGAAAATTTTATCTCTCCCGAAACGGGCCAGGCCGTCCGGCGGCAAAATGTAATTTGGGCGGACTCGAAATTTGATATTCGAGGCCAGGCCGTGAAAAGAGGCACCATGCACAGGAGGGCTCTATTTAGATACCTTTAGTAAAGTTTTTCTTATTTTTAACAGGTTTTTTCTTTCTACCTGCACCAAAAAAGGTGTACGTACACTTACCTTACTTGGATACCTTACTGTTTTCAATACATGTAGTTCATATTAACTGTGTCGATGGCTTTTTCACTGAATTGTGATAAATTAGCAGATTTTCGAATTTTTTTCTATGATTTTCTTAAAAATAACGGGAAGTCTTCTTAAAACAAACTGTTTCTAAATACGGGAAAATCTAGAGGAATATAGAAGAATAACTAGTAGAAGAATCTAAGAACTACTGTCCCAAAATTTGCTCATTTTAATGCAGAAATTTTTGCAAATTCGGGGGGGGGGGGTTGGAAAAAAGTGACGTCATTTTTTCGATTTTAGAGGGGGGGTTTGGAAAATGATGACAACCGATGACAAGGGGGGAGGGGGGTCGAAAAATGGCCAAAAATCGATGACGTCATTTTTGCACGGCCCCTTGTCTTAGTTGAGGCGATTGTAATCCACGACCTCTATAGTTCGCATACCCCTGCTTTCTGTACAATGGATAACACCCTGATTTTTTAGCCATGCATGTAACAGGGGGTCTGGGGGGTCTGCCCCCACCCGACCCGACTTAGGCCAGACTCCCTGGATGCCCCCCCGAGACGATTTCACCGACACCCCCCTCCGATTTTTCTGGCAAGTGAATTTTCGAGCAAATTTTTGCAATTTTTTACAATTTCAGACACAAAAATTGCCAAAATCGCCTGCAAAACAGTACTTTTTAGCTGTATTTCAGCCCAAATTAGCGATTTTTGGCGATTTTTAGCCCAAAATTGCGATTTTTTCGATTTTTGAGCGTTTTTTGGTGCCCTACCCCCCTTTCAAAATTTTCGCTCAGATCCCCCCGGCCGGCGCCAGACCCCGCAACCCCCCTCCCCCCATCGGCGGGTGACCTGTTACATGTATGTTTTTAGCATGCTAATTTTTCAAGTTGACTGAAAGTAAAAACCCGCCAGATTTTAACAGGCTGTGCTGTCTGGGGATTTTGGAATGCTACATCGGCGCGAACCCTGGTTTCTGTCTTCAGACGAAAGTACAGTACATTCACAGTCATACAGTGTACAACTCTGTAGGACATTTTCAACTTCAGGTTTTCCATGCACCCAAATTGGTCTTCATACATAGCGTAAACGACCCCATCTGTTTCTGAGTCTGTTTCTGACATTCGAAGTCCCAGATCTTATCCACTCAGTTCCTTGACATGCCTTGCTTTAGTGGCCGATATAGTTTTACGTAGTTTAGCAATAGTTTAGCTCACTTGCTATTTTATACAAGAATTTAACTTCAATACCTTAAAAACATCACAGTTTTTGTCTTTTTAGAGGAGGGCTTTTTGGTAGGGGTTGTTTGAAAATGGTAGGGAGAAGTAGGGCTTTTTGCTGAAAAGTAGAGGGATTGGGTTCCGAAAAGCTGGCAGCCCTGGTTATTGAAATTTATCTAATTTCACATATTCATTACTTTCTCGTGGATGTATGAAGTCTCATGTTCTAAACTTCAAGACACAAAATTCCCACTACGGTAGTTTGGCACTTATGCCCCGCCCCAAATTCCAGCTTAGCCGGTCAAAATTTGCTGAAACGGCAGCAAGAAGGAAATACTGATGTTTTTGGAACACCCTCTAGATAAGAGCTGTTTTTGTTAAAAAACAGCATGTGTAGTATAGCAGGCAGGTTTACTGCACTAAAACTAGTCTTATCTCATGCAAACAAGTCGGCTCCACCACCACTGTGTTGTGTTGTGTCTGACTTGGCAAAAACTGAAATCGATCTGCAAAAATCATGTACCGATCGGCCATAATCCTAGCTATAATTGGTACACTACTATATTTTTGGCTGTATAGCCGACCTCAGCTCAAAGCTGCAAGTGATCTGGATGAGCAGTACGACTACATAATAGGTAAGCAGTACAGTAACTGGTATGCCGGGCTGCGCGTTTTAGTGCCTACACAAAGTTTTGTACAGGCGGACCCATTGATCTATTGCTGTAACTTTTGTGTTAGTCAATTAATTTCGCTGGAATTTTAACACAGAATCAGAGTTTTACTGTCAAAATTTTAGCCAATTCTACCACTTCAACCACTAGATATTGACACCGGGAGTTTATCGATTAGTAATCGCAAACACAACACTAACGTCAAGCACATAATAAGAAATAATGTAAACACTCCATCAAACAAACACATTTTCTTCATGTTTCTGCCGTCAAAGTGAACCGGTGAAAGTAGAGCTTATCTAGTAGTTGAAGCGACAGACTTGGCTAGAATTTTCAGAGTAAAAGTTCTGAATTCGAGTGCATTTGTTGTGTTAAAATTTCTGCGCAATTGATACTGACGAACACAAAAGTCACAGTAGCAAGACGAAACCCCAGTTAAATCATCAATCGGCCCTGTATTTTAGTTGGCGCAGGCAGTGCGGGTTCAGTTCTTGCTGCCAGACTAAGCGAAGATCCACACACTTCTGTGCTTCTCATAGAAGCAGGGGAAGATGGCTGGAGATACCCTCACTCGCATATTCCCGGCTTGGCAACTCTGCTCCAACAGACCTCCATTGACTGGAGCTTCAAGACAGTAGCACAGAAATACTCTAGCTCAGGACTAAACAACAAGGTTTTCTTGAAATTTTGCGCCAACGTGCAACAAGGTCGGCACAGTTGGTGCAGTGGTTTAGGCCGCAAAGCCTCTGTGCGCGTGCTCATGCGCTCATCCACTCGGTGGGGCAAGTTGCTTGCCATAAGGAGTTGGTGGTCGGCACAAAGCCCAACCTAGGCCACTGAAAGCTGGTGACAGCGAGTAGGTAAATAGGAACCGACTGGATCTGCCTACCGGAGATTTCCGCTTATAAGACCACCATAGTTAAAAGACCATGGTCTTTAAATAGGTTTTTGTTTCCAGTTATAAGACCATGGTCTTCTAATAGGTGGTCAGAAAACTTGGTTCATTGACACCCATTTTCCAGTTAAAAGACCATGGTCTTAGTTTAATTGACCGATTTTAGCACACAATTAAGTGTTTTTATACTAAACAAAAGCTGTCCATCGCGAGAAAACAAAGGCAGAAGTACATAATATAGATAAAACATGATTCTGATTTTTGTTTTGAACGCAATACAGTACCTGCTATGCTTCAATACAACCTCTCTTTTTGTAATTTCAAGTAAAGTTTTACAAGTCAAGCGTAAACTGGTCAGACATGTGTGGAACAGCCATCTAGGTGAAAAACAAATAGAACTTTTGTCCAAAAATCCTTTTTTGCAGTGAAATAACATTTTCCAGTTATAAGACCATGGTCTTCAAAAGGGCGCCAAAAAGTGACCCTAAATTTGGGCATTTTCCAGTTATAAGACCAGGTCTTATAAGTGGAAAACTCCGGTAAGCACTGAAGCCGCTTCACAAAGCATGCCGCGTTGGAGAAGAAGATCAATGACGTCTGAAGCTGCCTAGTGAGAAACCAACTATGCCGGGAGCCCTCTGGCGTATGGGGCACCAGCGGTCGTTGGAGCTGAGAGCATCATGACGTCAACATGCCAAGCGCTCTCTTAGTGACCGGCACCCAGCAGCATGGCTAGGACGCGAAGGGTTCCGAGATGACGAGTTAGCGGGGGTTGCGGAATGGACCATAATATCTGTGTGACGGCAACTGAAGCCAAATATGCTCGGTTTCGAGGCTCACTGCCGTCCGGCAGCTGGGTGGGACCAAGCACGCGTGTTGGCCGGTGTCCCGCAGCAAAGCCCAACCGGACCCTCTGACAGTTCCTGTGCCCCACACTTTCTGGTGCCATCACCCTCAGTAAATACTGTTGCCTTCAATTGGCCTCCAGTCTTGTTGAATGGAATGTTGTGTGCGTAGTAGAGAGCGTTGCAAAGTTTACCGAAAGGAAAGTGAACCGACCAAAACCAACGAGACATACAGTATTAGTGAGATTGAGACTCAATCGTAAACAGTTTTTTGAGTTTTGTCGTCTTTCTGAGACTGCGGCTGCTGCTGCTTCTCGCTCTGCTGCGTTAAGGCTTCTGACTGTGAGTTGCCGCCCGTCTCTATATCTCTCTTGTCCTTCTCCTCGGTCGGCGTCTAAACACTTATGCCCTTTCTAACCTGCTCACCTATGCTATGTAAGTGTTGTGTTGTGTTGTGTCAGTACCTCAGCATCGGTGACGGAAGCGGAGAGAGGAGCCTGGTGGTAGACAGTTTTGCCTTTAATGGGTTTGCGTTTTCGTTTGCGCCGTTTCAGTAGTATACAGAGGACCACCACCACCACAATCACCACCACCACCACGAACACTGCCAGAACGATCGCCGCCACCAACTCTACCTCTGCACCTGCACTGCCCTCCACTCCCTCTGCAACTCTCTCTCTACACATTACACACACACACACACTCCAACTTACCTATAAGTAAAGCAAAGATGACAGAGAAGACCAGTAAAGAAACATACAAAGCAGACATCGTAGAACCGATCCACCGACCGCGTACAAACAACACACAAATACCTATGACTATGCTAATCAGAACTTTTTGCCTTACCACACCCAACTACAGTGTACATGTACACCTATCTACATGAATTATGTTGTTGTTGTTGTTGTAGTTGTAACATTTTGTCCTTTCGGACTAGGAGTAGCCAACTGCTATAGAGCAGGAAGAGACACAAGGTCCGGCAGTCTCCTTAACAACAACCCTCCCCTTTTACTGTCGGTGTGTGCAAGACATAAGTTAAGTTCGCGTGCACATAAGTTTATCTCCGGGTGGGCTGGGCCGATCGGCCGGCTTCATTACTGCCCTACCCTACTGAACCACAAGCAGAACTGAAAGCTCAGACGCGTACAGTACAGGTAATAACAAATAACACAACAATTACAAGGCTTTTTTCTTTGCCTTCCTAAGCGTGAGTGCACGATAATCAACAAAGAGATCAGTTTCGCCCTCATCACGGCGTTGTCGCAGTTCATTACGCAAGTCAAAAGCTTTTTTGGCTTGCCACGGAGTCAGGTCCACACCAATAAAGATATTCGAGTATTGCGGTTTCTGCATTAGAACCGCTCGTTTCTTAGTCAGAATGGCTTTCTTAGCAGCAATGTCTTTCAGCTCCACTACCACCTTTCCTCCGCCCATCTGAGAAGTTAGCGTCCGGATATTAGCAATACTGGCACAGTCGACTTGAAGGTCAGAGAAAACGTCTTTTACCCGTTGAACGACGTCAGTTCTGTCAGTGTTGTTTGTGACTAGACCATTGATCACAATGTTCAAGTCACGGCGCTGTCGTTCGCGCATCTCGCGCTCCCAATCGCAAATGCGCACCAGTTCAGAGTGCGCCTTGTCGTAGAATGTCGTCGGGTTGGGGACAGGAAGCCCACTTTTAGTCGTTTGTAACACAGAGGCGTAAGTCTTTTTAGCAGCTGTCGAGTCCGACAGCTCGTTCAAGTCTTTGGTAACCTTTGTCAACTGCGCAGACATCGTCTCTATTCTCTCCAACAGAGAGGCCAGCTCTGGTCGATCTATCTGAGCCACAGAACGCATTGGCACTTGCTGTCGTCTAATTTTGAGGTAGCAGTCGTTGCAACAAATGGCCAGAGACATTTTTTTGTTGAACGTTCCGATGGACAGGGTTAAGCCATTAATGACAGAGGTCTGGTAGGAGGCCGCCGTTCGATCGCCAAGCAAATCTTTTCCAAAGCATGCCTTGCAAATGAAGAGGCGCTGGCAAAATGAGCAGAAGAGAGAAGGGTTGTCAGTGGATCCATGAGGATTGCATTGCACTTCACAGTGGACACATTTTTCAGCTTCCATTTTGAGACAAAGCTTGAGAGAGAAGCGATAGTCCTTTAGCGCTGTGTAAAGCGTGGCAACAGTGCACACGTGGACAGAGCGGCCAGGCAGAGGCCGCCGCACGCGGCCAGGTCAGCACTCACACCACCACACTCACAGACAGCTAAGGTTCGGTCCCCATTTATCTACTTGCCATTGCTGACTTTCGATGGCCTGGGTTGGGCTTTGTGTCGACTACTTCCCATCGCCTCGACAGGTTTCGAACCCACAAACACACCGCTTCCACGGGTGCCGGGGCCGCCGTGACACACGGGATAGCGTAAACTACCCATGGCCAAGACGCGACAATGTTCTTCTGCTTGTTGTTTTGGTCGAGAAATAAGAGACCTACATTGTAATAAACAGCTCTTTTGGGAAATATATAACAATAATAGTAATTAGTGGTGGGACGTGGGAGCTAAATTTTCAACCGGATTCGGATCAGATCACATTCAATATCTGTAAAGCGGGTGCAGATCGAATATCAGCAAGAAATAGCGCAAAACCGCTCTAATAGTAGCGCCCTTTATAGACAACCCGAAAATGCAAACTGATCGTTCTAACAGTAGCGCAAGCCTAATAATAGCACTCCTCGGTCTGATCGTAGGGGTCGTAAGGCCCCGCACATCCGATCGGACCGGATGAGGCAAAAAGAAGAACTCTTTTAGCAATCTCTCTGGCCGCGAGGCAAAGTGCTGGGCGGGTCAAGTGTTCTCAACTTAATGGTGCATGCGAGAGGTCACAGCAGAGATTACGACCGTTGGGCCAACCAATTCGGTTGCGATGGATGGAGCTGGAATGAAGTGCTACCTTACTTCAAGAAATTGGAACGTGTGCATCTTGACACTGATGCACTGAATCGCGGACACTCTGGGCCCATCCATGTCAGTCTTGCTCCGTCCAGCAAGTTGGGCCAGGCTTTGGTTGAAGCTGCACAAAAGATGGGATTCAAGTTTGACCACGATTACAATAGCGGCCGGCCGCTGGGTATGTACAGAACATACAGTGGGGTGCAAAAGTTTAAACGCACCTTGTCCTCCTCAAGAAAAACTGACTTTTGGCTGATTTGTTGGAGGTAATCGGTAAGTGTTATACACCGTTACATAGCTTGAGATCTTACCAAGAAGGTGGTGCAGACTGCGCTGCAATGGGTTGCGTTATGGTGAAGCTATATCCGGTCTAAATCAATCTGTCAGAAAAAGGGTTAGCAAAAGTTTAAACGCACTTTCAAAATTCTACAAAATCTGACTAAACTTCTTTCAAACGACGATTGTAAGAATACCTAAATACTAATTGATGAACAACAGGACAACTTTGATGCTTTGTAATAAATTCAGTCGCATGTAACGCAATTAATCATAACACATCTCATCATGGTAAAATTGGTCTGGTCTGTGTACAAGGTCTACAGTTTCATTGGTTGTGAACTCTCTCAAACTTCTTATGGATGTGTAAGAGACTGAGACTGCTAATCAGGCTAAACAAACTGTGTTTATGATAACAGAACCACGTAAACAGAACATTTTTTAATCAGATTAAGGTTGACTGACAGTTCATTACTGTTCCACATCTGTCACACTGAGGTTTAGTATTCTGGTCTTCTCAGTGTTTGTAATCGACTGCAACCAACAAACATGGGTTAACTCTTATGGTTTTTACATGTACTATTGTTTCTCTTATGCAAAAATACCAGAACATGCCATTTAGGCACCTTACTCAGTTAACAGCACTATAACCAGCATACTGAATATCCAGTAATGATCCACAATAATCAACTGACGGCAACTGTGAGGGTAGCTTGACCTGCAGACGCTGCTCCCTGCTTCCAAAAACTTGCGTTTTTAACTGAAATGCATTATGTGATCTCATGGATATGGAATTCCTTCATCTGTTCATTTTAAGATGACGTATGGCTGCTTCAGTGAATGCTTCTGCCATTGGTGTACACTGTATCTTGGCTCACTCCTGTTTGACTATGATACTAAAGGTCCCAATTTTACAGTGTTCAGCTTCTTTGGCCTCTTAGGGCTTCTGCTGTCTTTGCTCATGCTATTTCTCTTAAAACCAGGCAGCTGAGTCAGATATGCGCCTCATAAACCATAACAATGTGGCCATCACCTAGCAGATTCACTATAATTATCTAGTTTGAGCCCATAATTACCAACTTTTATAACTTGTAACTTCTAAAAAGCTTGAAATTCATGCATGCCAGACTTTCTAATATACACCAGATGTTAGTAAGTTTGATCTGTCAAGGTGCTACTGGCACACTGATGCTAGAGATTGCATTGACACAAGGCACCATAGCAGGTTCAATCTTCTGCGTGTCAATTGGACAAAGAGCACAACAGGGCTAACTGAATCATGGCAAAGCATCAAACTTGTCTTGTTATTTATTATTTACTATTTAGGTGTTGGTGCAACTTTTATTTGAAAGATCTGAGTCGGATTTTGTGGGATTTTTAAAGTGCGTTTAAACTTTTGCTAACCCTTTTCTTGACAGTCGGCTTAGACTGGCTATAACTTTACTATAAAGCAACGCATTACAGTGCAGTCCGCGCCAACCTCTTCGCAACATCTCAAGCTATGCAACGGTGTATAACACTCACCAATTACCTTCAACAAATAAGTGAAAAGTCGCTTTTTCCTGTACCTGTCTGGGTGCGTTTAAACTTTTGCACCCCACTGTACAATAGAGGCTGTACCAAAAACCAACCAAGCAGATCTTTACTGTAGCAAATGTAAATCTCAACCGGTTTGAATGAATTGATTTTAGAATGAAAGAAAAATTAATTCTTGAAAAATTATTGAGGTTTCTATTAAGATACCCATTCTCTTCCTACTCCCACCGCAATGGGGGTGTACCCACCCAACCTACTAAACCCCCTGAATACGCCGCTGATTTCACCAATCTTTCAATGTCTTTCATTCAAAAAAGGATTCATTCTTCAAGCCGGTTAAGATTCAAGACTGCTACAGTAAAATAATCTTGTAGGTTGTGTTTTCTGGCACACATCTATTATCCATTGGTCACATACTGTACTTCAAAACTAAGGCCTTTCTGCTCTTCTGTACAATTGTAAATTGCCGAGTAGGTACATAATCATCATCACTCTTATAAAATCAAATTGGAATGAAAATGAAAAGTGTCATTTTAGGAGTGACTCACACACAGTTGAGCATTGGTGATTGTGTTCGACAAAGTACGTTCGAATCTTATTTGAAGCCAGCCTTGCAACGCCCAAACTTGCACGTTCTTACCGACTCCTTTGTTAGCAAGGTAGTGCAGCGTGCGACAAGAAACAACCCAGCACATTTTTTACTGTGGCAACCTCAAATCTCAACTGATTTGAACGAATCTTTTTTGAATGAAAGGCAAATAAATTATTGACAGATTGGTGCAATGCTCATTAAGATACTCAGCTTGGTTGCTGAGATATTATTTGCCATCAAATTTGAAGTACTGATCTTGGTACAGTAATGAACAAACAGTGATTAAAAAAAACCCAACAGGCTTTTTGCTGTAGCAACCGTAAATCTCAACTGATTCGAATGAATCCTTTTTAAATGAAAGATAGATAAATTCTTGAAAAATGGTGAAAATTTTATCAAGATACTGCTTAGTTCCTGAGATACTTACACTCAAAATCAAAACAGACTTTGGCAATGAGCAAGAGCGATTCCGTTCCGTTGCACTTCATAATAAACAGATTCCTGCCGTTGGGGGGCTAATCAGACTTTAAAGTGAAGTAACCGAGCGTGTGTGGCACAACTACTGTTGTTTGGTATTGGGTTTTCCGTTTGTGTATGTGTATGTGTATGTGTATACACATTTATCTTCAAATGTGTATGGTAATTTGTGTATACACATTCAACAAAACAATGTGTATTTTTGTGTATATTTGTGTATGTGTATTGTACTGAAATTGCAAATTTTATGATAGATTTTCAGTCAGAAATGCTAGGAAAATCAAATCTCTCAATATCTGCTACTTGAAACCTTGGATAGCTTTGAAATCGAGTTACTTAGGTCATTTGAAGGCTTTATGAGCATATCTACTGTTTATTACTGCAGCAAAAAACATAGAAATTTTACGTTTCTGTTCGAAATTTTATCGACTTTTGCTAATCAAATACACATACACAAAAATACACATTTTTAGTACTGTTTGTGTATGGTAATGTGTATCGGAATTTTCAATGTGTATGTGTATGTGTATGTGTATACACATTGCAAAAACAATTTGCAAGTTTCTCGCGATGCTTCTCTGCGCAGTTTGTTAGTCATGGCTAGGGCTTATCTAGCTCTTTATGCGCGCCTCTTCAGTTTTGATTGAAAGGCATTCCTTTCCCCGGACGTCGGTGTTTGGGTCCGTTTTTCTGTGCCCAGCTGGGCGCCGTCAGCGCTGAGAAGGTCGCCAACCTCTCTACTGATTGGCGCTTTGTGTTCGGTGGCCACGCCTTTTATTGTAAATAGGCAGCTAGCCGTTCCTGCTCTTCACTTTCGGCTTTAGCTCAGCGAAAAGCTGGTTGCGCTTGATTTGCTCCACTTTAAAACCTCTTTCACTCTATTATTTGGTATGCCTCGCACTCGCTCCCAACGACGCGCACCCCCACCCTCTGCACCTTACCCTTCGAATCGGCGCTCTACTCGGGGCCAATCCCTACCGCAACCTGTTGTTTCTTCTCCAGCGCCCAGTCCAACTCCAACGTATGACCCGATTCCCGCAGCGCCTGTCAACGTTGTTAGCTTGTCTCGCACTGAATTGCAGGCAATGCTCGATCAGGCCGTCCGTGCTGGGACAGACTCTGTACCTCACGCACCTCCAGTGCCTTCCTTTCGTAGCACGGCTATTCAGAAGCAGTACGAATTTACTGTCACAGCCAAATCGCCCCTTGACAAAGCGATAAATCGTTTGGCGCAAGAGCCCAGTTACGACGCAGTTGTCATGGATCATCTGCTCGCTTCTCAGGAAGCTCTTAGTCGTCGTCAAGAAGATCTAGCCATTGCCGATGACTACAGCTGGGCAGTTGTGGAGGAGTTGCGTCGCCCCACTCAGCTTTTGCGCAACCCTCAAGCTGCCAAGGAACTGCATGGTGCCGTTGAACGTGTTCAGCAGCGTCGAGGCTCTGGTGCTCCCCAGAATTCACGTCAGCAGTCCTTTCGAGGTCGTGAGGCGCCAAGCGGCTCCTCCCAAACCGGCAGTGGACTGCAGTCGCAGCTGCTCAACGCTCTCTCCAGTCTCTGGCAGCAGAACACTTCCCCTAAAGGTGCTGTCAGTGCCGAAGCCAAACCCGCCCGCAAGATCATCTACTGTTACTCGTGTGGTTTGCCCGGACATTTCTCGCGCAACTGTCCCTTCTCAACCAGAGCAGGAACCAATCGCACGGGCGGCATTACCGGACCCTCCTCGATTGGTCAAACGAGCGACAACGCAGGCGCGCCCTTGCTGCAGCTCCTCCAGCGTCTCTCCATGGCGGCCTTGCCAGCCCCTGCCAGCGGCAGCGGCAACGGTACTGGCACCAGCACCAGCACCGGCACCGGAACTGCCTTCTGACTCAGACCCTGAGCTCTCAGCGAATGTACATGACTGTTACGGTGAGCCTACTGACGTGACTTTTCGGGTTGGGCGGTTAGCTGAGAAGTTAGAATTTTGGCGGCAAATTGGCAGTGAGTCTTATGTTTTGTCTTGGATTTCGCATGGTGTTTGTTTTCCATTTTTGTCTGTGCCCCCTTCTGTGTTCTTTTCTAACAACCTGTCTACTCAGACCCATTCTGACTTCATTGTGAATGAAATTTCCTGTTTGTTGGACACTGGACGTGTTAGAGAAGTCTTTGAGCGGCCTTATGTCGTTAATCCGTTATCTGTTGCTACTAACCGATCTTCGCCTCGTCTTATCTTAGATTGCTCCTGGCTTAATAAGTTCATTCATCTGGAACATTTCAAAATGGACGATCTCCGTGTAGCTCTCGAATATTTAACCCCCAACAGTTGGATGTTTTCCTTTGATATCAAATCTGCATATCATCATGTTCCAATCGCGCCCGAATTTCAAAAATATTTGGGCTTCTCATGGAATTTCGACGGTCACCTTCGTTACTTTATTTTTTGTGTGTTGCCTTTTGGTTTATGCATTGCCCCGTTTGTGTTTACTAAACTCGGTCGAGCGTTAGTTTCTCATTGGCGTGCTTCTGGTCTTCGACTGGTTTTATATCTGGATGATGGAATTTGTATCGCGGATTCGTTGCATGCTTGTAAGGCTGCTTCTCTTCGTGTTCGGTCTGACTTACGTTGTTCTGGGTTCTTGGAAAGTCCGGACAAGTGTCATTGGGCTCCAACACAAACATTGCTCTGGCTGGGTTTCATTATCGACTCTCAGACTTGCCAGTTAACTGTTCCGGCAATGAAGATCGAGTCCTGCCTTCAGCTTTTGCAGTGCTTACTTTTTAATGCTAGCTTTTGCCGCACAGCACGACGTTTGGCTAGCCTCGTTGGCAAGCTAATCTCGCTGCGGCCCGTGTTCGGCAAGCTTGTGCTTTTGCTTACTCGTTTTAGTTCAGCTGCCGTTTCCCAAAGATCATCCTGGGATGCTTTCTTGCCCTTTAACAATCAGGTCATTGCTGAACTGCGCTTTTGGTACACTCATTTACCATCATTAACCACTGCTTCTATCCGCGTTGAAAGTCGCATTCATCAATGTGTCACCTCTGACGCCAGTGCCATTGCATGCGCTTCTGTTGCTCGCACAAATTTTCAGGATCAAGTTGCGCATCGTGTCTGGAGCGCAGACGAACAACGCAAGAGTTCTACATGGAGAGAACTAGCTACCATCGAATTTGGACTCCGTTCTTTTCTTCCTTTACTTTCAGGAAAAACAGTGCTTTGGCTAACCGATAATCAGGGTGCAGCTACTATAGCCGCTAAAGGCAGCACCAACCTTGATTTGCATGAATTAGCTCTCAAAGTCTTTAGTACTTGCATTTCTAATGCTATTCGCTTACATGTGCAGTGGATCCCCCGCGAAGCCAACGAACTGGCGGACTACTATAGCCGACTTAAGGATTCTGACGATTGGTCTCTATCCGAGCCATATTTCCAGTTTATCAGCCAACAGTGGGGTCCGTTCTCTATTGACCGCTTCGCAAATGCTCAGAATGCAAAATTGCCCCGCTTTAACTCTAAGTTCTGTCAGCCTGGTTCTGAAGGTGTTAACGCTTTTTCTTTTAACTGGCAGCTTGATAACAATTATTGTTTGCCTCCTATTGCTTTAATTCCTCAAGTTCTGCAGCATTTCTTAGCCTGTAGGGCTGCTGGTGTGTTAGTGCTTCCTGAGTGGCGTTCTGCGGTCTTTTTCCCCTTCCTCTTTCCAAACGGAGTGGATGGAGGTCTAGCTTCTTTTGTCTCTGGTGCTTTTCGTGTCCCTGCTCATAAACCAGTATTTTGTGCTGGTTCGCAAGTTAATTCAGTTTTTTCTCATTCGGTTTTTGCTAGCTCTGTATTGTTTCTATATATCGATGGATCTCGCAGTCCCCGATCCAAAAGTGTTTCTATATTTCCCTGTTCTCTTGCTTAACTTCCCTGTCGTTACCCTCCTACGTTTGTTTTAACTTTCGTATTTACCAGTTACTACTACTACTACTCCCAATAAAAGATGCCTATAATTTTCTGCCTAATAATTTCGTATTTGAAGCAAAGCGAGAAACTGTAATTATTCACGCAGGGAATAATTGCAAGTTTCTCGCGATGCTTCTCTGCGCAGTTTGTTAGTCATGGCTAGGGCTTATCTAGCTCTTTATGCGCGCCTCTTCAGTTTTGATTGAAAGGCATTCCTTTCCCCGGACGTCGGTGTTTGGGTCCGTTTTTCTGTGCCCAGCTGGGCGCCGTCAGCGCTGAGAAGGTCGCCAACCTCTCTACTGATTGGCGCTTTGTGTTCGGTGGCCACGCCTTTTATTGTAAATAGGCAGCTAGCCGTTCCTGCTCTTCACTTTCGGCTTTAGCTCAGCGAAAAGCTGGTTGCGCTTGATTTGCTCCACTTTAAAACCTCTTTCACTCTATTATTTGGTGCCCACCCGCCCACCCGTCCGTGTACAGCAAAAGCATCGTAGCACTATTTCCGTTCTTATGCAGTTTTGCCAGCCGTGTAGTGTTTAAAGTCTCTTCATCCTCTATGTATTTATTTGTCCTGTTTATGTTTTCGTTCCTTTTGACTGTTCCCGTGTCCTGCAGCTTTCTGTTTGTCCACTGGCAAGGATACATCACAAAGTCGCCAGGACTGTGATGATTCGTCTGTTTTTTGTCCATTCTAGACATGGTAACCGGGAATTCTGTCCATATGTTCTTTGGCTCTGCTAAGTCCCGATGTCGCCAGGACAGGGATGGTTCGCCTGTTCTCTTTTTTGTTCTCTGTTCTGGACTTTGTCACGCAAACTTGTTTTGTCTGTGTTTCGGCAATGATAAGTCACAAAGTCGCCAGGACTGTGACAGTTCGCCCATTTTTAATTGTCCCGTCCTTTCATGTCAATCAGTTCGACCTTATGGGTCAGGTTGTCGCCAGGACAGTGCTGGTTGCTCTCGTTTTCTGGAGATCCTCTTGTCCCACAGTCTGTAGTGTGTTTGATTGTTAATCAGTATATAGTATATATACCTCACCCATATAGTATGATTGGTGTTTAATCGGCCCGCCTCCAGGCATGGCTGCGTTTATCTGTTGCAGATTCTTTTTGGCACAACCTAGCGCGTGCGTCTGTTTCAATTCCCGGATCTTTCGATCGTTTGCAGAGCCAAATACTGTCTTCACGAGCTCCTTCTACTATTCGAGTGTATGTGCAACACATTAATCGGTGGTTCCGCTGGTGTACCAGTCGTACCCTTTCGGCTTTCCCCGTGCAGGCGTCGCATTTGGTTCTCTATCTGTCTGAACTCACCGCTCAGTGCTCTTCTGCCACTGTTTCTGCGGCACGTGCGGCGCTTCACTGGTTACATTTTGTAACCGGTTTTTCTACACACCCGATCGAACATTCCTTGGTTCAGACTGTCTGTGCCGCAGCCAAACGGGCGCCACACTGTTCCCATCGCAAATCACCAATTTCCCTGTTGCTGGTACAGCAATTATGCATGTTACTTCTACGTTCTCCTATTACAGTAGCTAACCTGCGCACCGCTACTATGATTACTTTCGCTTATTTCGGTTTTTTCCGTATTCAGGAATTATTGCATCTGTCTTGTTCTGATGTCAGTGTTGATCATGCTTCTCATGTATCAGTTTATTTGTCTCACTCGAAAACCGACGTTTTTCGTGAAGGAGCTACTGTATTATTAGCCGCTCGGTCTGTTTTTCCCTGTCCTGTACGTATTTTTGAGCGTTATCGTCAAGCGTTATGTGCCGCTCACTTATTTCTCCCTGATCATCCTCTGTTTCCAAATCTGCATGGCATGCGCGATAAGGCCCTGACTTATTCCTTGGCACGGGATGTTCTGCGGCGTCTTTTAGTGAACGCTGGTCTTACTGCCAGTGCCTATACCTGGCATTCGTTTCGTTCGGGTGGCGCCACTCAGGCCGTCAATCAGGGTGTGGACTCGAATCTCGTTCGGCGCCATGGTCGGTGGCGATCTCAAACCGCTTTCGATCGCTATCTGCTTCCTAGTTTGCCTTCTAAACTAGCAGTGACTCGATTCATGTAATTCTTATCGCGTCTCGTTTTTTTTCTTCGCAGTGCCATTGCTTTTTGTTTGTTCTTGTTTTCTAGCTTCCCTGGTGTGCTGAGCTAAATGCCCTAGTACTTTGTATGTCGGTGTGACTTTGCCTTTTCAAGGCCGCTCCCTTGGGTGCAGGAGCGCGGGTGACTTTTTCCCCATTCTCTTTTCAATATTTTTACATCCTTTCATTTTACCTTTCCAGTCACCCGGGGTTTTTTCTGTCACCCGACTGTCACGACCGACTTCGTATTTGCCACTTCGTATTTGCCAACTACTGTTTGCCAGTTGCTACTACTACTACTTCGTATTTGCCAGTTACTACTATCGTATTTACCCGTTACTACTGTATTTACCCGTTTACCCGTTACTACTACTTCGTATTTACCAGTTGTATTTACCAGTTACTACTACTACTTTGTATTTACCAGTTACTACTACTTCGTATTTACCAGTTGTATTTACCAGTTACTACTACTACTTTGTATTTACCAGTTACTACTACTTCGTATTTACCAGTACCAGTTACTACGTATTTACCTCGTATTTACCAGTTACTACTACTCGTATTTACCAGTTACTACTAATTTACCAGTTACTACTACTACTACTCGTATTTACCAGTTACTACTACTACTTATTTACCAGTTACTACTACTACTACTCCCAATAAAAGATGCCTATAATTTTCTGCCTAATAATTTCGTATTTGAAGCAAAGCGAGAAACTGTAATTATTCACGCAGGGAATAAGTGTATTTTTGTGTATGGTAAATGTGTATGTGTATACACAAACAACAGTAGTCACAACAGTAAAGCTTCGTGACCTTAGCCCTTAGCTGTAGGAATTTGTGTTATTACGAAGTGCAACGGAATAATAGAAATCGCTGGTGTTCATTACCATAATCTCTGATTTTACTTTCAGGGCAAATATCTCCTCAGGAACCAAGCAGAACCAAACCATAATGAACATTTACCAATGTGTCAAGTATTTACTTTACCTTCATTCCAAAAAGATTCATTCAAATCGGTTTGGATTTACGGTTCCTACTGCAAAAAATCTGCTGAGTTTTTTAGCGCACCCTGTAGTTGTGGACAAAAGCCTTTGCCACCTAAAAACCGTCGACGTTTTCGATGCAAACCCGGATGGATATGCCATTCTTATCCTTGCATTAGAAGCAATCAGAGCGGTCAGTCTCTTGCTCTGCCAAAGTAATGCGAATTTTAGGTGCTATTTGACGATTCCAAAACAGCAACTGGCGTTGAGTTCATTACTTCCGGACAAACTAATCGAGTCAGCGTAGGACGGGAAGTGATGGTATCGGCCGGTACTGTAAACAGTCCAAAGCTGCTGATGCTGTCCGGAATAGGGCCTAAAAAGCATTTGGAAGAACTGAAAGTAAGTTTGATAGTAAGTGTCTTTTGAAAGTAATCGTTCGTTTTTGCTTTCCGATCAAAGTGACCGCCGATTCGCCGTGGGTTGGTCAAAGACTCACTGACCATATGGTGGTCAATTTGCTGTTCTCCACCGGCTCTCGGTCTGCCGTAGTCGATAAACGAAACCCAGCTAAACACTTGTTCAGCTCTCTTTGGCACTACTTGACCAAAGGCCAAGGTTGCCAAAATTCTATTATACCATATGAATCTATCGGAAGCCCGGTAATTGTCGGAAGTTTTCCTGAAAATCAAGTGACTACTGTAAGACATGACCGTAAATTACACAAATTTACGGCCCTTGCAAAAGTAGCCGAAAATTTCGTACTCGGACAGTACCCCCCACACCGCAATTAGTGATTTAGATTTGAGTTTCCTCTTAGTTTAATGCTATGGATCAGGATTTAATTTGAACATTATTTCACGCTTTAACTTTAGTGGACCTATGGTTAGGCTGAAGTTAAACAGATCAGCTCAGCTGCCCTACCATACCAAGGGAAGGGGCAAGTGGTCTTGTATGATTCATCAAAATTCATCGTCATCGCGTCAGTTAGTCTTTACTGGTATATCCGTTGGACCGTAAATTGCCATGCTACCGTATCTACTCAATAAATTCGCGTCGAAAATCGTGAACGATTTACACGAACAGGACTTCCGATAGATTCCCTTGGTATAGTTAACAGTGTATCAGTATCCAAAGTTTTGCAAATAGGAGTGTAAAATTTTGAATGTGCCTGGTTGGGCCGCTGCCCATAACCAGTGTAAGAAAATTTAACACAATTATTAGTAGCCTTAAAAACGCGTTCAATATAGGTATTCTGAGCTTGAAATTTCAGAAATTACAAGTTTTAGTAGTTCTTCATAGTGGCCTGGTTGGGCTTGTTGTGCCTAAAAGTTTGAAAATTTAGCGTTCAAAAACGGATATAAAAGGCATTATGGGCATAAGATAGTCAGTTTTAGTACATAATTAAGTAAAACTTGTAAAGTTTAGTTTCTCTTATTTCTGACAGACTTTCTCTTCCTACCTACACCGTAAACGCGGGTGGGGTGTACCCACCTACACACCCTGGATATGGCACTGTTTGTAATTAACCTTACAACCAAAGCGGTTTTAACCTTTTCTGTAACAGGATATTATATAAAGACATGTTCATCGGGTAAACTCAGGCGTTCTGCTCGCTCGTTGCAGGAGCTTGGTGCAGTGCCGGTCCAGAAAAGTTTATTCACATGAGTTCGGGAGTTGGGTCGGAACTGGATCTGCAACTCTGTTTCTCCCCTACCGACCATCTGCCCGGTTATTTCGCAAATCTCAAAGACGACGTAAGGCCTTTTGTGCTTACTTGGCTTTTGATGAGTGCGTATTTACATGCAATGCGATCAACGCAAAAACTGCTTCCTAAGCCGAATCATCGACCAACCTTTTCGATTTTTCCAGCTCAACATCGATTTTTACAGGTCCCAGTTAGTGTTGGGTATTGGGCGACAAAAATCCCAATACCCAATAGCTGTAAAACACCCAATACCCAATAGTGCGTGGCGTATTACGTTATTACCTTACTTTACAAAGTTTATAGGTGGCGACTGCTCAAACCGCCAACTTGCCGGACAACCATTACCCATTTTCCGTCTCGGCAGCGCTCTACCAAGCCAAGAGTGAGGGAGAGATTCGTCTCAACTCCAGTCATCCACTCGATCCTCCGCTGATCGACCCTCGATTTCTAAGCCAACAGCAGGATGTCAATGTGCTGGTCAAAGGTAAACTGAAAGTAGCCGAACAAATTGATTGATTGTCTTACATCACTGTTGGGTTGGCAAGCCCGACTGAACCAAATTTCTACAGTTTTTGAAAATATCACTGAACTTGAACCTGAACCTATTGTCCAGGTGATTTAGATTGATGCACTTTAACCTGAAATGTCGGTATTGCACTTGACTGGAACCTGAACCTATTTTTTAACCACAAACTTTCCAACAGTATCTTTACATTACATATGCGTCTAGGACTGAAAACGGCACACGCATGGGCCACTTGGCACACTCTGAGTGAGTTTGACGTGCGACTATCAGAAGGGACAGTGCCCAGCTGTCAGAAACACCAAGTCATGTCTGATGCCTGGCTGGAGTGTCTGGTGCGTACACGAGCCACTACAGTATACCACCACACTTGCACCTGCGCTATGGGACCGGGCGGAATAGAGAATGCGGTTGTGGACACGAAACTCAGGTTTATTTTGCGCAACTGTATACTACTAAACTCTCTTTGTACTGTATGTTTGTGTTAGAGTTAACGGAGTGAAAGGACTGCGAATTGTGGATGCTTCTGTTTTTCCTGCCACTGTCTCAGCCAATACCAACGTTCCGGTTATTATGGTGGCCGAAAAGACCGCTGACTTGATTCGACAAAACCTTTGACTCTAAAAGAGGCAGTTTTTTGTTAGTGGTAGGTAATATGGCAGTTTTTTGTTAGTGGTAGGTAATATGGCAGTTTTTTGTTAGTGGTAGGTAATATGGCAGTTTTTTGTTAGTGGTAGGTAATATATGTAGTCTAATCTTGTAGAAATTGCAACAGTTAATAAAACAGGATGGCCCATTTATCTGTCTTTCTGTCTGTAACTTTTACGTTTGTAAATCAATTTGTCAATTAAATCAGAAAATTGAATCTGTGCAGCGTTTCTTTACTTCTAAGATACCTGGGCTTGGTTCTCTCCCTTGTGAAATTCGTCTAATAGCTACGGGCTTACAGTATTTGGACATCAGGAGAATACAAGCCGATCTTGTATTTGTCTATAAACTGCTTCATGGCATAGTTGATATGTCATACGTAGAGTTTTTCTCTATAGCACCCCAAACTGTAACTCGTAGCATACATGTAACAGGGGGGTCTTGGGGGTCTGCCCCCCACCCGACTTAGGCCAGACCCCCCGGATGGGCCCCCCCCCCGAGACGATTTCACCGACCCCCCCCTCCGATTTTTCTGGCAAGTAAATTTTCGAACAAATTTTTGCAATTTTTTACAATTTCACACACAAAAATTGCCAAAATCGCCTGCAATACAGCACTTTTTAGCTGTATTTCAGCCCAAATTAGCGATTTTTGGCAATTTTTAGCCAAAAAATTGCGATTTTTTCGATTTTTGAGCGTTTTTTAGTGCCCACCCCCCTCCCCCAAAATTTTGGCTCAGACCCCCCCCCGGCCGGCGCCAGACCCCCCCAACCCCCCTCCCCCATCGGCGGATGGCCTGTTACATGTATGACTCGTAGCCACTCTTTACAACTATCTGTTCAACGAGCACGGTCTAACACAAGACATTTTGCTTTTGCTTCTAGAGTTGTCCCGATATGGAACAGTTTACCTGATAATGTGGTCCATTCCCGATCCGTAAAAATCTTTAAAGAGGCAGTCAGTCGCTTAGATCTTTTGTGTTTTACTAATAGATAGGCTTGGGTTATAAAATAGCTATTATATGGCTAACTCAATGCCTTTTCCTGGACTCATATCGCTCTTATCGTCACTTTGTACTTCTATGCTACTGTACATGTGTATGTCTGGCTGGGAATAAACTTACTTACTTACAATTTCTCTGAAATTTTAACACAACCTGCATACTACCTCAGAATTACTCTCAAAATTTTGGCCAGACCTGTTACTTCAACCACTAGTTAGCCACTTCCGAATTTCGGCGAACACAAAAGCTACAGCAAAACGAAAGCCTGGATAGAAAAATTGGCTACTCTATACGCTTGTAACTTTCAGTTTGATCAATCAGAAATTGTGATTGTTTCGGCTTGAATTTCCATCAAATCTTCTATTAGGTCTTTGCCTCTTTGCAGCAAGGCCATTTTCTTTTCTGCAGGATTCTCCGTACCAAGCGCAGTAGAGTCGTCGGCTAGGAAAATGAGAATGCCCAAAATGGCCAGCGCACCGAATTTGAAGCAACTCTTGTAGGAGTGGAGCACCTGTTCAAAGCTGAACGGCGGTTCAGTGCCGAGATGCTTCGTTAAGCTTTCATAGTAGCGCTTCAGAATTGCTTCAGAGTTCGGTCGGCGAATGCTGGCGTCTACAGACGAAGTGAGACAACGGATTAGATCCTCTGTTATGTTGCCTGGGTGAGCAAACTAAACAGAATTATAGCAGTTTCACTCGAAAGTGAGCAGAAATCATACATGCAACATGTTGGGGTTGGGTACTAAAACACGCTCAAAAATCGCAAAAGATCGTCAAAAATTGCTAATTCGGACTCCAATACATCTAAAAAGTGCTGTTTACAGCCGATTTTCGCAATTTTGGTGTCGGAAATTGTAAAAATTTGCTGAAACAATTATTTGCCTGAAAATAGGAGCGGGGTCGGAAAAATCGCAAGTCAGCCAGGCACTTAGCGCCGTTTATGGTACCGACACCATATAATGTGCCGGTACCATACATGTATATGGTACCGGTACCTTTGGCCATGGGTGCCGGTACCGTGTATGGTGCAGGTTCCATATATGTATTAAATAATCCTATCGTTAAATAATCCTATATAGGAAATTTTAACGTTAAATAATCCTATATAGGATTTCTTAACGTTAAAATTTTAACGTTAAATAATCCTATATAGGATTTCTTAACGTTAAAAAATCCTATATAGGATTTTTTAACGGTTATGGGGCTGTTACATTTTCTTATCCCCGTGAAATAATCCTATTTGTGACGACCTGAAAGTGGTTTCTAGTCAAATTGTAAAGGTATAGATGACGTTAGGATAATTCCTTCTCTTTCCTTCTGGGAAATGGTTCTTGCCACACCCACTTATCGGTGCTGCAGCTCCACACACATAGGCGTTTCCAGAAGATTGGCAGTAGCAAACAGTTCGTCGGTTGTTGCCCATACTTTATCACTTTCCTGTTTTACCAAGCAAGTCAGACCAGAACTTTGGTGTCATTCCCGCTTTCATGAAATCACAGATCTTACGCATCCGCCTGTGCTGGGTTCGTGATGGTACCGTTGACCGCTTTCTGTTCCTGCCATTTCTGAGAAGATACTTTGAATGGTCTGGCAAGTTCGTGACTGGCCGCCGATACTGGCTCATCCTTCACTGGAAAAGCTGGCTTCAGGCGCTGGCTGTTCACGGATTTCGCAAGACCTTTGAGCTGATGCGATCCTTTTGAACCGACTTCTATGACTTCTTTCGGGTCTGACCACTTGTACTCCGTCTGGCCACCCTGTCGGGATTTCTGGCGCTGATTCCTGACACGGACAAATCCCTCCACTTTGCTGCTTCATGCTTGGCATCCAAGTAAACTTTGTACGATACTGTGGAGCAGGTAGGCCCTTCCAGTTTCGGTGCAAGCGTAAAGATGAGCTATATATATGATAGTTTTGGACCTGCTAAACAACAACTACATTGTATCATATGTACCTGCGGGTGCCTGTTCCATTTCCGCATGCTCACTACCGATTAGACAATGTCACAACTTTTATAGGATTATTTAACGGTAGTAGGAATATTTCACGGCACTCGGCACCTTGGTGTCGGTACCATAAACGGCGTTAAGTGCCTGACTGTGTATGGGAGAGATCAAAATCGCACCTGCCAATCAAGCAGACCCAGCAGTTTGTCTGAAGCCTTGCCGGTCTGACCATCTTTTGCAAATAAAATATTCTGACAGTGAAAATCACCATGACAGAATACATCGGGCAAGCCCAACTTTTCATTGATTCCATAGACGTAAAATATGTCCTCCATTGATTGACAGAGGGGCGGAATTTCGTCGACAATTGGGTCAAACAGTTCTGGGTAGTCCTTCTTCATTTGTACACACGATGATCTGACCATTTGGTCGAACGATTTGCCGTTGTCGGTCGAAAATATGTCCAATTTAACGTTGATTTCAGGTTGAACCCAGTCCCTGTTTAGCAAAGACTGAGCTTGCAGAGCTCCTAGGTTTTCCGCAATCTGCAAAAGGAAAGAATTGATCGATTTTATGATTTTTTTACCGCCCAAACAACAACCTCCATCAATTGCCCTAATCGTAAGCCGTCGGCAAAGGTGCTCATAACTCCATTAGAAAGATATTGCAGAACAAGAATCCCTGGCTGTTCATTGGTCAGTTGCTGACTGTAGTAGCAATGGGGTATTTTAAGCACTGTCGATTGCCACTTGCGAAATACTTCGTACACTGCACATTCACAAGCGTGCACCTAAATATAAAAACTGTCTGCAATTTTGCAGTATATGCATAACAAAAACGTGAAGGGGTCATGAACAAGGTAATAACGGTGCTACTACCCAAGTTAAGTATGATCTCAAGCATACATGTAACAGATCGGTTTTCCTCCGTTCCAGTTTCCTCCGCCTATATTCCAGTTTGTTGTTTTGAAATTTTAGCATTATTCAGCGAGTTTTGGTTGCTGGCTTTACCTAAAATCCTGGATTCGCCACTGTGCACAAACCCCTGTTTTACATATTATAGTTGCATGATCTGCAGCAAACGATTTAAAACACACAATTACTTAAACTAACTTTGCAAAGAAGCTTGGTGTCCTTTTGTTGCAGGAATAGGGCATAGATCAAGTCAAAGAGTGCCGATTCCCCTCCTTCCTTTTCCATTGTCTCTTTTATAACCAAGAACTGGCTCAGCCCAGGAATCTGTCGTGGATACAGAGAAGTTTAGGATGCCTAACTCTGCAAACTCTACCTACCTTTAGAGCTAAGCTGTGTGGCAGTTGTGGGCAGTCAACGTTCCAAACAATTTTGGTGATGAAAATTTCGGACAAAAAGCCTTTTCCGTAGCCTAGCGGAGTGACGGTGCAATCTGTGATCTTGGCTTTCACGTCTGACCTCTCCACTAGTTTTCTTTCCAGCCATTCTACCGTGAACGCTGAGTCACCTATCCTGGCCGCATCTGACGCCATAGCTCTGAACGTAGGCCAAACTTTTTGAACAGTGAAATAAGCAACCAAAGCAGACTCTGTCTGGTACAGATTACATAGTTGTTTGTTTATTGCTTGCATCTTATCTGTCAGTCACCTTATCAGCTCCAGCTATCTGTCCGAAGTTCATGTAGAGATGCACTTCAATTCTGCATTATTATTGTTACTGTCATTGTCTCTTGTACTGTATTGTACAGTATTGTGTGTGGTTGTCTTTTAATACCTCTCCTCGTTGTTCTTTTCTCTAACTCGCTAAAATAAACCCTTTACTGGTTCGCTCTTAGTCGGTTGCTGTTACCGCATCAACAGTTCAAACGTAACCAACAATACTCAATCAATCAACAAGCCAAGAGAAACGGCCTGAAACTTTCCATCCGTTTACACTGTAACGGAAAGTGTTTCGTTCAAGCGCGTTCATACAGTACAATTTTCGCATTTTGTGGCATTTTTCAGAACAAGAACAAATAAAGCAGCTAATTACTGAAGAATTTGATTGTTTTGTATGAGTGTGCGTAGTGAAATAGTACCAGCGTAAAAGTTTACCAGTAAGATTCATTCAGTTGAGATATATTGTATGTACATATGGGTGCAGTAATACATAGAGTAAAACGAACTTCAAAGGAATAATAGGAATTAGTGTCGGACCATCGATAATTAAATATTCTTGGTAAGCTGTAGTGCTAAATCTATCGCCATTGGCACTGAAACATAGGTACAGTACGTCTGAAAGAGCGCACAATGGTTACAAACTAAACGTACTATTTCATAGTGCAAGAATCCGTATAACCTTTCCCAAAAGACTGTGCTGAATTCCAGATTGCAGTGGCCATATCCAGAGAGAAAAAGGGGTGCGGCAGGGTTCCTTAATTTGGCTTGAAGTTTGAGTGCATGATAAAATGGCACCAGTTCATCGCCGTCCCCGTGTACAATCAGTGTCCGAGCACGAACCTTCGCTATTTTGTCTACACTGAAATTAGACTGACTGACTGACTGACTGACTGACTGACTGACTGACTGACTGACTGACTGACTGACTGACTGACTGACTGACTGACTGACTGACTGACTGACTGACTGACTGACTGACTGACTGACTGACTGACTGACTGACTGACTGACTGACTGACTGACTGACTGACTGACTGACTGACTGACTGACTGACTGACTGACTGACTGACTGACTGACTGACTGACTGACTGACTGACTGACTGACTGACTGACTGACTGACTGACTGACTGACTGACTGACTGACTGACTGACTGACTGACTGACTGACTGACTGACTGACTGACTGACTGACTGACTGACTGACTGACTGACTGACTGACTGACTGACTGACTGACTGACTGACTGACTGACTTACTGACTTACTGACTGACTGACTGACTGACTGACTGACTGAGACAGACAACACCTGCAGAATTGATCCCATCTAAAGCTGGTGGCATTATCGCTCATCCATAGAATGACTCTAGTCGAAGAAAGAAAAGGAGCCACCAGTATGACAGCTTGCAGTTTACTGAGTTGAGCAGCCAGATCAATGGTGACGGCAGTGCCCAGACTAATGCCCCACAAAACCAACAGATCATCGGTTACGTTGTATCTCGTCCGTAGCGCCGTTCGTGCCGCCCGTATATTAGCGTAGCATTTGCGCTCTCGTGGCTTGCCTTTGCTCTGTCCATAACCGGTGTAGTCATAGGCGAAAATGTTGCAGCCCAGAAAATCGGCGATATCTTGCAGCGCTGGGAATCCGTGAAAAACGTGGTCGCTCAGGTCTGTACCGTTCTGATGGGAGAACAAAATGGTGTAGGGCAGCTTTAGAACTGCCGGCCGAATAAATAGACAGGCGATCGGACGGTAGGGGGCGCACTCAACCAGCAAACAGTCGGTGGTGGCGAGATTGAGGTCGTGGTGGTCGAGTGGTATGCGAGTCCAGATCTCGTGGGATAGTAGCTCGGGAAATTTGTGGCTGATTCGGTAGAGCCCCGGTTCCGGCTGTTCGTATCTGTAGTAGCATGGTGGTGGAAGAAACATCGCTTTACGAATCACGCAACTGGGTATCGGAGGGCAGAGTACGTAACAAAATCTAAATGAATAAATAAGTACATGTACGTACATTCTATAGAGCCAGGGATCTTTGAACCTATAGGGTGTGCCAAAGAACGATGAAGCTGGTTTTTTTTCTTTTGCAACCGTAAATCTCAACTAATTTGAATGAAAGACGGATAAATTCTTAATTTCAGTTTAAAAAATCGGACTTATTATTGGTTTACATTCCTCTCAACCCCGCTACCACCCCTCAGGATTTGAAAATTTACCACCCCGTCAGCGGAAATACTAGCCCATGTCTGTTTTTACGGACCCGGTACATCGAAAATATCGTACCGTTTACTACTTACCAGTGGAAGCTAGGATGTAGTGAATAAAATAAAAATCAAGAAATACAATACCTTATAAATCTAGCACAAAAAATCAAAACGTACTGTGCCAGAGCACTGCAAGGGTTCGACCAGATACTGAGCAAATAGGACAGTCTGCCTTGTTTCTTGTTGGCAGCGCAGTTGCTGCCGTACTGCATGTCCCATTGCGCATTGCGGAAGGCCCTGTAATCGTCCAAACTGCATAGAAATCTTCGCTCCTCCATTGTGGGCGCGCACAGCTCTCCGCGCTCCGACGCCTGGGCTACCCGCACTCCTACGTCGCGTTTAAGCTGCTTTCTTCTGGCGGGAGTTATGGCTCGGCCGTCTCTTCTGTCGTAAGTCATCTCACCGATCTCGCAGTACTCTTCGGTAGAAGGATCCGACTCTATATCTTTCTCTTCCTGTCTTCTTCGCCGACCTGCTTTTAAATAAAATCTATTATATACAGGGTGTCCCAAAAAATGACAACATTTCTTTTTGCTGCCATTTTCGCAATTTTTGACCAAATTGTCTGAAATTTGAAACGTAAGTGCCAAAAAAGTGGGAATTTTATGTGTTAAAATTTGGTGCATCAGGATTAACCCAGTCCTGAGAAATTCAACAATATACAAAATTTAGAAATTTCAATTAAATGTAGAACGGCATCAATAATGGAAACTTTTCTTTTTGCTGTATCTTCTTTAATTTTCGTCGGAATTGGATGAAATTTTGAATATATGCGCAGAATAACGGGTTGATTTGTAGATCAAAAGTTGGCGCATGAACCCAGCCCAGCTCTTGACATAAAAAATCCCGATCACAATACAACGACAACATTGATTTTCGCGATCCTTAGCTGTAATGAAGCTCCTGTAAGCGTAATTCAGTCTCTCACCCCAAAAATGCTAAGAAATGTTTATGATGCTTATGGGATATGGTTGCAGCAGTGTATTAACTCAAACGGAGGTCATCTGGATGGTGCTCTTATTCCTTAGTTCTCAGAGTTTGCACGTTCTTCATTTTGCTGCAGTAAAAACGCTGATTTTCTTTAGTTTCGGAGTACTAGCGATATGGACTGATTAATGCCAGAACTTTTGACGTACAAAATATCTGCGCATATATTCAAAATTTCATCCAATTCCGACAAAAATTAAAGAAGATACAGCAAAAAGAAAAGTTTCCGTTTTTGATGCTGATTCTATATTTAATTGAAATTTTTCAATTTTATATATTGTTGAATTTCTCAGGACTGGGTCAATCTTGATGCACCAAATTTTAACACATAAAATTCCCACTTTTTTAGCACTTACGTTTCAAATTTCAGACAATTTGGTCAAAAATTGCGAAAATGGCAGCTTAAAGAAATGTTGTCATTTTTTTTGGGACACCCTGTAGTATTACAGTCAGGCACTTAACGCCGTTTATTGTACCGACACCATATAAGGTGCCGCTATCATACAAGTGTATATGGTACCGGTGCCTAGGCTAGTGGCACAGTATATGACACATCCATGTTCGGGGGACTGTGGTGGTACCGTATATGGTACCGTCACCATCCGTATATATGGTCATGGGTGCCGGTTACTGTTGCTAAGTAAATTATAATTATAATTTTAATTATATTTTTTTAAAATTTACTAATACAAGTAAATTATTTGGTAAGTAAATTATAATTAAATTAAATTTCTACGAAAACAGGGAAGTTAATTATAATTATTATTTGTAAATTATACTTACCAAAAACAATTTACTTAATTTACTTAAAATATACTTAATTTACTCACACAGACCATACATGTCGTTGGGGGGGTAAAGGGGGGCCCCCCCCCAAGCCCGATTTTTCGGCAAAAGCCCCCCCCAGCGGATTTTTGGGGGGGACCTGAAAACCCACTTTTGGATTCCAAAGTAAAGAAAATTTTAGCCCAGACAATACATTCTGCAGCACAAAATTGGGTTTTCGGCTACCATACAACCCAAAACAGGGTTTTGTAAGGCTTAGAAATCCTAAATAGGGTTTTTAGACTGCTTAGAAACCCTGATTAGGGTTTTTAGGTTACTTTTAAACCCTGATTAGGGTTTTCAGGTTACTTTTAAACCCTGATTAGGGTTTTTAGGCTGCTTTGAAACCCTGATTAGGGTTTTCAGGTTACTTTTAAACCCTGATTAGGGTTTTTAGGTTACGTTCAAAGCCTGATTAGGGTTTTCAGGTTACTTTTAAACCCTGATTAGGGTTTTTAGGCTGCTTTGAAACCCTGATTAGGGTTTTCAGGTTACTTTTAAACCCTGATTAGGGTTTTTAGGCTGCTTTGAAACCCTGATTAGGGATTTCAGGTTACTCTAAAACCCTGATTAGGGTTTTCAGGTTACTTTTAAACCATGATTAGGGTTTTCAGGTTACTTTCAAACCCTGATTAGGGTTTTTAGGCTACTTTGAAACCCTAAACAGGGTTTTCAGGTTACTTTGAAACCCTAAACAGGGTTTTTACGCTACTTTGAAACCCTGATTAGGGTTTTTAGGTTACTTTCAAAGCCTGATTAGGGTTTTCAGGTTACTTTCAAAGCCTGATTAGGGTTTTTAGGTTACTTTGAAACTCTAAACAGGGTTTTTTTGGCACTGGCTAGAAAGCCTAGAGACAGAGTGGGTTTTAGGAGGCCGCGTCGTTGGCTCAGTGGGTAGCTCGCTGCCTCTGAGTCACGGCGGCCCCTACATCCCTTGCGGTTGTAGTGGTTCATCCTCTCGGCGCGGCAAGTTTCTTGCTGCAAAGAGTTGGTCGTCGGCACAACGCTCCACCCAGGCCACCGAAAGCTGGTTTCAGCGAGTAGGTAAAATGGGAACCGACTGGATCTGCCATTGCACCGAAGCCGCTCCAATTGCATGCCACGTTGGAGAAAGATCAATGACGTCTGGAGTTGTCCATGGAAACCAACTAGGCCTGGGGGCCTCTCTCACACCAGGGGCGGACCAAGCGGACGTTGGGAGCCGACATCACCATGACGTCAACGCGCCAGGGACTCTCTTAGTACCTGGCGCCCAACAGCATGGCTAGAGTGGCTGGCAGTGATAGAAGGGAAACGTCCGAGATGACGAAACCACGGGGTAGCGGAATGGACCTCGAGTCTGATCGCAGGCCGTAAGGCCCCCCGCAAATCGGATCGGATCGGTGGGTTTTAGGTTGATTAGAAACCCTAAACAGGGTTTAAGAACTGCATTCAAATCACTAAATAGGGTTTTTTAGTAATCTTATAAGTCAAAACAGGGTTTTGCGCGTGCCTCAGAATCGATATTAGGGTTCTCTGAACTATTTTTAGTCAATATAACGCATTTCAATCTGTATTTTATCGCTGAAACTCATATTCAATACGTATTTTGAGCGCAAAACAGCTTTTTATTACATTCGTTGCTTCAATATTCGGTTTTTAAGGCATTTTTTTCAACCGGAATAGGGTTTTTAAGGCATTTTTAATGCAAAAACAGGGTTTTAAGGCTTTTTTCGGTCCAAATAGGGTTTTTAAGCCATTTTTCGCCCCAGAATCCCTAAAAAAGGTCGACAAAACCCGCTTTTTACCCCAAAAAAGGTAGACAAAACCCACTTTTGGACCCCAAAAAAAGGTCGCAAAACCCACTTTGGACTTGGTCTCAAAACCCTATTTGGGATTTCAAAAAGGTCCCCCCCCCACGGAAAAACCCAGCGACATGTATGACACAGACCTAGCTTTGCTGAACCTTTTTGGCAGCATGCAAGTGCTGCGTGACAGCGAGTGTCTGCTTTCGGTATCTATTACCTTTCAATGGCAAGCCATACTTACAGTGCAATTTTCCTCCCGCCCGCCCACCACCTCTCCTCTTTGCGCTTGTTTCTCTTAATCTCCAACAAAACAAACTACCCCAATTTATCCACCAAGCTAAGAGTGGATATTAGGTAATTTTCAGCCAGTTTTGCTATGCAATAGAATGTTCAGTCAGTCTCCCAAGCATCGTCTGTTGAAGATGCAAGCAGAAACTGACTGGAAGCCCTCTTAAGATTGAGGTTCTAACTAACTGTCATTATTACTGTTGACAGACATGGGCTATAATTTCGGCTGAGGGGTGATACATTTTCAAATTCTGAGTGGGCTCGTGGGGGGCTGAGAGGCTGATAAGCCAAAAAAGTCCGATTTTTCGCTAGAATTAAGGTTTTTGGTTTATTTTTCGTTTAGATTGATTGAAATAAGCTAGTCTGAGCTCGTTCGCACCTAACCTAGGCATACTTTTTTATCATAATATTCTTCTAAAAAATCCTGCAGGGGTAGCGGTAGCCTGATGGTCGGTAGGTCAGAGCCTGAGGCGGGTACACCCTCTCGCCATCAGCTCCCTTTGTCCATGTCTGTTATTGA
>JASANB010002979.1:0-25710 GCA_030248155.1 Sabatieria punctata | reverse complement strand
AAGTTGTATTTTGAAAAACGTGACAGTATGAGCGAAAAAGTTAGGGGGCGTGCAAAAGTTACGTGGTAATGTTGTATTTTTGCCCATTTTCCGGACCCCCCTTGCCCGTAATAATTTCCTGACCTCTTCACTAACATAATAATTTGGCTACAGCCTATGTGCGCATTCCTTGTAATCTCTGAACGTCACTCTGTCTTTGATGATCTGGTGGGACATAAAATTTGAACTAGGATTTCCTGTCTCGACGCGGAATATGCTCCTTATGTAGCTACTGTATGCTACGTAAACTAAGCCGCTGATCTTACGCAGAGCTCAACGCTGGAGGGAGGGGAAATAAAGAATACAGAAAAATATTTTTTATCGGATTCAATCAGAGGAATGAGCTGGTTGAGGAAGGAATCATTGCATTCGCATAATACACGTAGTCAAAAAAGTCAGTTTGTACTTTGAAGGGGCTAAAGCTGGCTAACAACTCTTTTTTTTATTATTTTTTTTTCGTTTCTTCACTTCGGGCGGCGGCTGTAGTGCAGAGTAGGAGAGAGAAAGGAGTGGTTAGGTAATAGGAGCAGCTAAGCTTCATTGGATTCCTAAGGTTATACATCGCCTTCCAAAAATACCTATTCTGCTTGCTCTTTTGCATTTTCTATGTTCGCGATCTTTGTCGTTTAATTTTTTTACTCCGGAAAAACGGGAGGAGGCCCATTCCCCCCCCACCCGGCGCTGCCGCGGCCGGATTACGGTATGCGCTATCTGCTCTATGTTTGGTGTGAAAATATATTTTCTTCCCCTCCGCTGAGGTTTTTGAGAGCTCAGAAATGATTTTATATTTGGAAAATGCGCCTCTAGGAGTTCTTTTATGTTTCTAAAACAGGCTCTCCGGAGCGTGCCTATACTGATGCGTCCATCTAGGGGTATTTTTATGTTTTTAAAACAGGGCCTCTGGAGCGTTCCTATACCGATGCGTCCCCTAGGGGTGCTTTTATGTTTTTAAAACAGGTCCTCCGGAGCGTTCCTATACCGATGCGTCCCCTAGGGGTACTTTTATGTTTTTAAAACAGGCCCTCCAGAGCGTTCCTATACCGATGCGTCCCCTAGGGGCATTTTTATGTTTTTAAAACAGGCCCTCGGGAGATTTCCTACACCGATGCGTCCCCTAGGGGTACTTTTATGTTTGGAAAACAGGCCCTCCAGAGCGTGCCTATACTGATGCGTCTGTAGGGGTACTTTTATATTTGGAAAATTGTCAGGCCAAGACCCAACCCAGGCCTCCAAAAGTCGGTGACGGTAAATACGTAAATGGGAACCGAAGTGGAGCTGCCGTTGCACCGTACCTAATAACAGCAAAGGGGAGGGATGTTTGCACTTGCAGGCAGGTATTCTGAAAATTATTGGCATACCGGGTATCGGTATTTATAAAAATTGCAACTACTTGGAGATTTAAGCTGTTCTGTTTTAGTGCTTTTACTACCACTTCTCTGCGAAGTCGTTTAAACTTCGCGCGCTTTGTGTTGTTTCACATGTAGCAATATTACAGTAACCCGCCGCGGCAGCGCCGGGTGGGGGGGGGAATGGGCCGGGAATCGGAAAAACAATGACGGAAAATAGCACGGCTATTCTTAATTTCACGAAGACCAGCCTTGAGCGTCTTTTATACGGTAGCTCATGTTCTGTTAATTTGAAATGGATTTGGATTCAAACTAGCCACTTTTCAGAGATTACAAGCGTAAGTAGAATACGCTTTACCTCCGAAATTTCAATTTTTTGAAGAGTTAAAGCCGAAATTTTTGCGTTCAATTCTATGTAAAATGACGTTTACGCAGCAACAATTGATAATTTTCTTTGTTTTTTATTGACGAGCAACAACTATGTATGTACAGTACATGTCTTCGTTTTACATAGAAGCCATCATTGCTTGGCTTTTTCTTAAAGATGAAACCAAACTGTTTATAATGGATTTTTTAAGGTCTGCTGCTGCCATATCACTTGACTTTGACTGATGTAATGAATTCGTAATGAAATTGCCAACCCCTCCCCCTCATGCCATTACGTATTTTTGCACGCCCCCTCAGCGAAACACTCGGTCGTTTGCCGCCAGACAGTTCGCCAGCACAAGAATTATTCAATATGACACTTTGGCTTTACACTGGAATGAACGTGTTCACCCGCCAACTGTGTAGTTGATCTAATCCTGGACATCTCTAATTAATTGCGCAGCTGACCCACGTACACTACACAAGTGAGCAAAAAGCTGTCTGTTACAAGTTTAAAAGCCAGATCAGGGTAAGATGTCTTCCCTCATTTTTCTTTTTATACAGCTTTCCCGAAGAAATCGCATACATACTGCTAACGTGGGCACATATATGCCTACTTCGTTTGTATATGTATATATACAAATGCACATTAGTTTGTATATGTATATGTATATATACATATACAAACAAAATTTCAATATTGCATATTTTTTTGTATATTAAGAATATTATAAATTTTCTGCTGGAAAGCATGATTTCGACAAACCAGGTGGGCTAGGGGTACCATGACGGGTGTCATTGTCATATATATGGTAGGGCGTTGTAGGGCTAGCCAACATGAAATATTCTCAAATTGCATGAGTGTATTCCGATTTCAGGCAGTTCTCCCAATCGGTGCGAGCTCTATTAAGTGATACTGCCCTCAGTCTAAGATTTTTGCCAGCTAAAATTTATCTTGTTGCTAAAACTCAGGCTTTTTAGGATCTGTAATATCAAGAAATTTTTTGTGCAGTGTGGGTAAGTAACCAGTGGTCGAAAATGTTTAAGTAATACAAATGCTACCAACAAATTCAAACTTACGCTTTAGGTACACCCCTTAGTTTTAGATTAACAGGTATGTTGAGGCTTAGGTTCTGGCTTTAGTCTTCGATTCAGACCTACTAGGCTCATACATAGGTATAGTTTTAAGCAGAAATAGCCCCTGAAATCGTTATTACGCATCATAGGGAGAATGGATGAACGGCTTTATCTGAAAAAATATTAACACGTTTAATAACTGGGATGAAACGAAAAGGGAAACGTGCGGGATTCGATTATCAATTTCGTTGTTGAGCGTGCCTACTATTCCATTTTCTTCGTTTCAAACAGCAAAACCCATTGCGAAATACTTCTAAAACGAAGATGAATAATATTTGGTCTTAATGCAGACGAGGCTAAACCGCTAATTTAACAAATTCTTCTGGAAAAGTTGAAGACATAGGCTCAAAATACAAAAACACCCTAAGAAACTGTAAAAATATCTCAATTACCGTACGAAAGTGGCCAAAATGTGCTAAACTACTTAGTGCAAAAATATACAAATGAAAATATACAAACCGTTTGTATATCAAGTCTGTTTGTATATGTATATTGAATATTGCATCAACAGTCCGTTTGTATATGTATATGTATATCCAAAACATTTGTATATATATACAAGTTTGTATATGTATATTTGAATATACAAACCCACACTACATACTGCTTCCTTTACTAGTCATATAAGTAATCGGTCCGGGCCGGCGTGGGGGCGGGGCTTTTTTCCGTCAGATGGATGGTCGAGGGGTTTTCACCCAGGGGGGTTCAAAATTTCAAAAAGCTCCAAAACGCGTTTGCGAAATGCGTTTTAGCACCTTTTCCTCAGTAAGGAGGATAAAAGTCGCTATTTTAATCTGCCAAATAGCGTTCTACAGCTAAAAACAAGCAAAAAAGGGTTTAAAAACACCAATTTCTCTTAAATATCAGCAGCAGAATCACAAAATTCCGTTTCCAAGGGCTTTTCGAGGGAATTTTAAGCTAAAAATTAGCGATTTCTGAGTCAGTTTGTTAGTACTGGAGCCAGCGAGCCACTACTAGTACTTGTATTTTTGGGTCATGGGGGTCCATAAACTATCTCGGGGGTTGAGGGGGTTTGGCCTTTCTATAGCTTGTGGTAACCCCCTAGTACTGTACATGTATGTTGGTAGTCTATATTCACGTACGTACTGTATTTTGGCAGATTCATCAGTTCACCAGTCTGACAGAGTCAGACTGTATGATTATAAAGCTGTAAATTTTATACGTAAAAAAGCTACACATCAGAGTCATCACCTTTCCCGGTATCACATTTCAAACACCGATTAGATTCCAAGTTATCTTTTTCCTTGTCGTTTTCTACGCCGTTCACACAATGCAATACATAGTGAATACTGTAGCCAATTAGCAGGGGAATCGGTGTGAAAATGGAAACCACCACTGGAATCACTGAGGACAGGTCAGCATCTGGTTGGTCAAAGCTGATCTGCAAATTATGTATGTATGTATATAAAAAATGAAATTCCTATTTAAGAGTCGAATTTGCCAATCTGCTAATGGCTCCCAAATTTGGCAAACAAGAAGACACCGCCAAATTCTCAGATTTTGACTACCCCCAACTAGTGATGCAACCGGGATCCCGGTATTTCCCGAAGAACCGGGAATTCCCGGCATTTTCACTCCAGGTTTCTAATCCCGGTTCGCCATTCTCTATATTTTATGGCAGTATTGACAGTTTTTTGCAGATACTATGTATTTCAGTGACATCTACTGTATACCCAACTCTGTTTTGCCAGTACCAGCGGCACGCAAAACTTTGAATAATTTTTCAAATGACTGCTACTTGCTGAATTTGAGCGAACAGCCATGTTTTACAGCTTTTCTTTTTGTTTCAAATATTTTTATATTGGTTTAGGTCGTAAACTTTATGTTCTAAAGCTTCCAACTGTATAAAGGCCTTCAATTGACAAAAACCACTCATTGATTGGCTATTCTTACACAACTCTTTCGATCCAATTGACATCGAGTGCCTGGTGGCTGGCAAACTAACTCACTAACCCATTCAACATAAGTCTGATCTCGCAGTGTACCGTAGTTTAGCCCGTTATGAGAGAAAATCCTTGAGAAAATCGACTAGAAATGGTATCAATAGCTAAAACGGATGTTGAAAACATTTGTTTTATCATGCTGCATGCGTTTTGATCGATTTCCCGGTAATCCCGCCATTTCCCGGTATTGTCATTTTGCGGTAATCCCGGTTTTCCCGAATACCGGTATTCCGCTCCCGGTTGCATCACTACTTACGGTAATAAAATATAAGCAAAAGGCACCTTAAGCAACATAATAGCTACGCCGCTGTTCTGAATTCCGGTTTCCACTGCGATCGCTGTGACGTTCTGTTTGCTCTGTCGGAAAAGAATGGCCGAAAAACAGCCAAACATAAATCCGAACCAGGGCAACAGCAGACCTGAGAGCAGAACGCGCCAGGTCATCAGGTAGAACATGTAAAAGTTGGCGTAAACACCGAACGTCAGAATAAATGCTATAATAAAGATGATGAACGGGCGAAGTGCCTGAAATTCTGATAATCAGAGCCGGTTAAAAACTACTATAGTACTTTTCTGGCCGTTTGAGCAATGACAGGTCGAAAATGGCGAATCGCCACTCCAATTCCAATGGGAGCTACTAACATCACCAAATACATGACGATGTCTTTATATGGGATAGTTAGATGCGCCCCTTCGATGTCTAGCACGAATCGATTCCCCAATATGTACATCCACAACGGCATCATCCCTTAAATTAATAAACAACGTGTACGTATGTTTTGAAACATAAATCTAATTTCAAATTCTAAGTTAAGAAATGTAAGAAACACAAGCAGTATTATACATTGTATAATTCAAAAATATGAAATAGTAGACCATAGAATGTTTGTAAAATAAGAGATAAGAAAGACTGTAAACGCATCCTTACTTACCCAAGGCAGCCACAGTACTGACGAAGGTCATAGTAACAGATAGATCGACGTTTCCATCCAGCAGAAGCGTCCAAAAGTTTGAGGCACCACCACCAGGAGAGCAACCTGCTGTGAACAGTCCCAAACCCAGAGAGTACAATCCTGCCGGTACTAACAGCACTCGTGCAATAGAGTAGGCAACCTATAAACTTTGAAGTTGAGAAACACACAAAGTTTGCACAGGATTACAGACAATATTTCCACCCCTTCAAGTTTTCTAGGAAATATTGTTGGCACTTTTTTTACGACTTCACACAAAATATTGCAGCAAGATGTACTATTTTTCGATTTTCGGTAATGAAATCTGCTCCCTCCCCGTTTCGGAGCCAGCACATGTAATGTGTATTGGGACTACTCTATTATTACATCAGCACCAGTTCTAGTTTTGCACAGCGGTAATAAAAATGTTTGCTCTTTTGTTGCAAATCACTTACCAGAGGCATCAAAGCGAACTGACAAAAGAATCCAATGGCTGGTGCGACCGGCTTTTTCAGCACGTCCTTGACAGTGTCCAAATTGAGTTCGCATCCCATCAAAACATTTGCGCCGATGATCAAACAACCCAGAGTGGAAACGAAAATAGCCGTCAACGTTCGCGAGCCGCGCAACACCCAAACACGGTAGTTTATATCCAGAGGTAGCGACAGATTAGCTTGACTTAGCTCGAAAGACAACTGGGTCTTGCCCAGAAAAACTCCAGTGACGTTGAAAGAAAGATTAGAGGTCGGAAGAATTTGGAAGTCATTCTGTTCAACTATAGCCTTAGTTTTGCTGTTTGATTTAATCTTCAGCTCACATGGTTGGTCAGAAGAGAGCCAGAATCCTTCCTCAGCTGCCGACACCAGAACCACCACAGACTTTGTCTGACCTTCTTTCAACTCATTCAAATAGGGAGGAGTAAAAGTTAGATTGACAGCAGTGCGCAAGCCGGCTGCCAAGTTTGACAGCGCTGTGATGAGCAGAAAAATTAGTAGCAAAACAGGACACCGAGAATCCATCAGTTCGATTGCGTTCGAAGCCTGCTGACGACGGCGAAACGCACGTAGATTGTGGCGGCGTGGCCAACAACCCAAATATTTTTGAGTCGGCCGGCCGACCGGTTTCGATGTAAAGAACGGCCGCTCCAAATGCGCCAGTTGGCACCGTTCGTCAGACCACAGCCTTCTCTCTTCCATTCTCTCTCTGTCTGTCACCTTAGCAGAATTGGACCTTGACTAGGAAAAAATGGATCAAACTGTTACGTTTTAGACTTTGCGAATTTTTAAAGTTTTGAAGAGAGAGTGGCTTAGTTGCTCTTTTTTTTCGGTAGTTAGTATAGCAGGCAGACCTAACATTGCAAAGGATACTTAGCGGAGTAATGCAAATTTTCGCAACTGCCTGTCGTTCGCATTTTTGGGCGCCATAGCTACTGTAGGTGTAGGTGACAAAAACTCAATGCACAGATTACTATCAAGACACAATTGCATACTTTTAGCGTACTGCTGCTATGCTAAACTGATTTTTATTGTGTTTGGTTCACCTAAATTTTAGGCTATTTTGTCACGTAAGACAAGAATGTAGACAAAACCTGTCAATAAGAGCCAGAGATTTCGGTTCACTTTGTTTTAACTGGGGTGATAAGAGAGTGCGAATAATACCAGAAAAACGCAATTCTCTGTTTCAGACCACTTTTCAGTTTGTGTGTCTGTGATTTAGTTTAGCAGCCAAGAGACCAGCCTGGTAGCGAAGCTACAGCACAGCAGCTTTCTATTTTTGTTTTTGCTCTTGTTGGGAGTGTCAAATCTGTAGTGATTTGATTTTAACGTATGTCTAGTTGCGTATTTGCCTTGTCTCGTCTTAGCTAATTTACTGGTTTTTTACTTATATCTTGCTCTCTTGTACAGTATATATGCTTTGCTCTGATACGGTACTCGTCATACCGGACAAAGTCCCAACATCTGGCACCTGAATTCTGGCATGCCAAACCGTCCAGTATAAGCAATTATCCGCTCAAACTCTGCTAACTTTTGGTTGATTGGACCAAAAAGGGCTTCCTGAAACTAAACATGGATCGAACTTAGAAAACGTTTTAGGTCCCGAATCACCAGTAGGGATGCGCTCGGGCCGAAATTTTCGGCCCAGCCCAGCCCGGCCCATTTTTAAAAAAGTTGCCAGAATTCACCCCAGGGCTGTTGGGTCGTTTTTTCCTCGTTTTTTTTCGTTTTTTTCGAAAAAAAAACCAGTTTTTTCCTAGGGGCTTGGAAAAAGCTTAAATGCGGAAAAAAGCTTAAGCAAGTTTTTAAAGGAAATAGGCACAATAACTGATTAAATTCGCTTTGCTTTGAATTTACGTTAATAGAAATCTTACAAGCATTTTCCTGGCATAACTTAGCTGTTTTTGGCAAAAAAAACTGGTTCCATTTCAAGCAACTTTTATTATTGTATTTTTGTTGTTTTAAATCAAATTACTACTCTAAAAGGTGAAATTAGTGCATTTCCTAATAAAACTCACACTATTTGGTTGAATGCTGCAATAAAAATTATAAAAACGCATTTAACGGGCGCATTATTGCCGATTAAGACAACGGTTGTTAGCGCTTATATTCAGCGTACATAGTCTTGAATTTGTGCAACCTTTCAAAATTTTCGGGCTACTATGCTAAACTGGTCGGCCCGGCCCGGCCCGCCGGGCCGAAAAGCGTGCCCGGCCCGGCCCGTGCGCATCTCTAATCACCAGCATTGGGTACTGAGGCAAAAACCGCAATACCTACGTACATACATTGACCGTAAAAACAACCCAGCAGATTTTTCGCTGCAGCAACCGTAAATCTCAACCGATTTGGGTAAACCTTTTGGAATGAAAGAGAAATAAATTCTTAAAAGATTCTCCAAAGTCTTTGCTGGAGAAGTAACCAAGCGTGTGTCACAGGGAAAACGTCTTTTGAGATACGGTTACAGTCATGTCTCGTTAATCCGGACTTCGTTAATCCGGATATTCGCCTTCCGGACAAGATTAGGCCAGGTCCCAATTTTCCCCCATGTTATATGACTCGTTAATCCGGATCCGGATTCGTTAATCCGGACAGAAGATTTGGGGCCCCAACTTTGAAATTTGTGTGGTAAAGTGATTCGTTAATCCGGATTTGGTTAATTTGGACAGAATCCATACGCAATTTTTGAATTCAGGTGTGAATTTTCAATTGAATAATGCTTTTTGTTGAGTTAGAATGTGATTATTTTTGCCTTTTTAGGAGCTATAATCAGCTGAAATAAGTTTTTGGGTTTTAATTAGGAGGTACAGCTGCAGAATCTGATATGAAACTAACAAAAATCTGTCATTTAGGCCTTTGACCCGAAAAACAGTGTTTTAGCTTTGATTCGTTAATCCGGAAATTCGCTAATCCGGACAAAATTGGCCGGTCCCAACTTGTCCGGATTAACGAGACATGACTGTACTGCGATCTGTTAACGTACAGTTACAGATCGCATAACAAGATCGCATTTAGCGTAGTAACGATGTGATAATGCGGCGCGGCGCCTCTGACTGATGATGCGTTAAATGAGATCTGCTAATGTACATTTACAGATCATCTGCAACAATCGCATTAGCAGATCACGTTAACCGTGCTCCAACAGTCAGCACTGCGTTCTGGAATGGCTTTGGTTGATTCGTATTTAACGCATTTAACGTATTAACGATGTGCTAATGAGATCTTTGTAGACAGACCGTCTTACGATAGTTAAATACGATGACAAGCTACGGTTAATGCGGTTACAAGGCACGGTTAATGCGATGACAAGCTACGGTTAATGCGGTTACAAGGCACGGTCAATGCGATGACAAGCTACGGTTAATGCGGTTGCAAGGCACGGTTAATGCGATGACAAGCTACGGTTAATGCGGTTACAAGGCACGGTCAATGCGATGACAAGCTACGGTTAATGCGGTTACAAGGCACGGTCAATGCGATGACAAGCTACGGTTAACGCGGTTACAAGGCACGGTTAATGCGATGACAAGCTACGGTTAATGCGGTTACAAGGCACGGTTAATGCGATGACAAGCTACGGTTAATGCGATTACAAGGCACGGTTAATGCGATCTCTAACTGTACATTAGCAGATCGCAGTAACCGTATCTCAAAAGACGTTTTCCCTGTGTGCGTCACCAGTAAAGCCTCGTTACGTTAGCTCTCAGCAGTAGGAATCTGTTTTACTATGAAGTGAAATGGAATCCCTCTTGTTCATTGCCAAAGTCGGCTTTCACTGTGAGCGTAAGTATCTTAGGAACTAAGCAGAGTATCTTAATAAAATTTTCACCGTTTTTGTTCAAGAATTTATGTATCTTTCATTTAAAAAAAGATTCATTCGAATCAGTTAAGATTTACGGGTTGCTACAGCAAAAAGTCTGCTGGCTTGTATTAATCACTGTTTGTTCATTACCAAAATCAAATCTTTGAAATTTGATGGCAAATATCTCAGGAACCACGCAGAGATAGTACGTAATCGCAAGCCAAGTGTTACTGTCTGTTAAAGGTCTCTTTAGGCTTAGCCCAGCCAGCAATACGAACAAGAAAATCCGATTTGCGCCTTGCCTGCCTACAACACGTTTGCGGTGCGATGTTGAAATTTTGTGCCCCTACTAATTCGCGCACGGGACCAATCACTGCCCCTTTTTCTGGCTGCCGCCGCGCCGCCCCGCAGCATTCGGCGGAAAATTTAAACCAGGTGCAGCCTTCTTTGCCGAGCTGTTTTTCCTGGCTGTATGGGTCCTGTGCTACACCTTTCTTTTTTCACTTCCTGCTCTGTTCGGTTCGGTTCTCTTTACCTACTGGCCATCACATGTTTTCGATAGTCTGGGTTGGGCTTTACGTCGACTACTTCCAGTCGCTTTAACTTGTTTCGAACCCAGAAAAACTGCTCTAACGGATACCGGGGCCGCCGTGACACACGGGATAGCGTAAACTACCCATGGCCAAGACGAGAGACTATGATGTGGTTGTGCAAGACTTGCACTTGCCTATGCAAGCGCTATTCTGACGTTTAGTACTATTGATCGAGAAACCAACGTAAAAGATGGGCTCCTTCCATACATGTAACAGGGGGGAGTCTGGGGGTCTGCCCCCACCCGACTTAGGCCAGCCCCCCCGGATGGGGTCCCCCCCGAGACGATTTCGCCGACCCCCCCTCCGATTTTTCTGGCAAGTAAATTTTGAGCAAATTTTTGCAATTTTTTAGAATTTCAGACACAAAAATTGCCAAAATCGCCTGCAAAACAGTACTTTTTAGCTGTATTTCAGCCCAAATTAGCGATTTTTATCGATTTTTAGCCCAAAAATTGCGATTTTTTCGATTTTTGAGCGTTTTTAGTGCCCTACCCCCTCCCAAAATTTTGGCTCAGACCCCCCGGCCGGCGCCATTCCCCCCAACCCCCCTCCCCCAACGGCGGATCACCTGTTACACTCCTATGGTATGGCTCCTTCTGCGTTATAGAGATGAGCGATCAGCCCACGAGTGGACTTATTTCTTATTGCACAGGTGTGAACCGGTGCGAAATAGGAAATAAGGCAACTACTTCTAATTTCTTATTCTTATTCCGTAGTGCGTGAACGGGGCTTTATTTTTGTCCAATTTTTCCTTCCTCCTGCCTTGGTTAATGTTCCACCGCAGCCCGCTGCATGCGGCGCGGTTCGGCCGCAGCCAGAAAAAGGGGCGGTGATTGGTCCCCGGTGCGTAATTTGCACCCCACCGCAACGACAAACAAGCACAATCTCGTGTGTTGTTGTTTTATCTGAAAAGAATGACAGAGAGCACTAAGCGTTGTTGTGTTTTAAGAAGGTTGTAATATAGTTGGTATTTATTTATTCGTCTCTTCTATCGGACATATTATTATATTATTATTGTTAAAGTATCAAATAATAAGGTAAGTGAGTGGATACGCTGCTGTATTGAGTTTTTTAGTTGGATTGGGTTTGTTAGTTGCAGATGAAACCACGACTGGAAGATCACCAGTGTCCAATCTGTTTGGAGGTACTGTATGAGCCGGTCACGCTGCCCTGTCAGCACGCTCTTTGCATGAGCTGCTACCAACCTAATATTGAGGTGATTAACTTTATCAACACGAAGATAAGGTTGTTAAAAACAAACACAGTCCAACCAATCACTTGGCCGGACAGAAGGAGGTAGGCAGGGCCGATTGACCGGCTACTCACCCAAGTGATTAATTAACTGCTGTCCTTCAATACCAAAGTAAACACTTTTGGCCTCTCCTCCACAGCATACATGGACCGGGGGGGGCGTAAGGGGGGTATACCCCTTCCCCCCTCGGCCGGCCCTACCCCCTCCCCCTCCCGGAGGGAGGAAATTTTCGCTTATTTATGGCAAAATAGGCGTTTTTTGGCCTTTTTTTCGGTTCGGGGGACCCCTACCCCCCCCCCCCGAGGTCTCCAGACCCCCCTTACCCCCCTCCGGATTTTTCCGGCCCATGTATGCTCCACAGTGTAGAGAACACAACAGCGCTCATCATGGGTTAGGTGTAGCTGGGAGGGAATCAGGGAAGGTTAGAAATGGATTAGATATTAATTAATTAACTTTCATATGACTGTGTGACTCCGGAACGTGCCCTATACAGATGCGTACCCGGTCTCTAGGGGTATATTTATGTTTGGAAAACAGGCCCTCCGGAGTGTGCCCTATGCTGATGCGTCCCCCTATGGGTATTTTATATTTGGAAAACAGGCCCTCCGGAGTGTGCCTTATACTGATGCGTCCCACTTAGGGGTATTTTTATATTTGGAAAACAGGCCCTCCGGAGTGTGCCCTATACTGATGCGTCCCACTTAGGGGTATTTTTATATTTGGAAAATAGGCCCTAACGGGCGTGCCCTGTACTGATGGGTCTCTAGGGGTATATTTATGTTTGGAAAACAGGCCCTCCGGAGTGTGCCCTATGCTGATGCGTCCCCCTATGGGTATTTTATATTTGGAAAACAGGCCCTCCGGAGTGTGCCTTATACTGATGCGTCCCACTTAGGGGTATTTTTATATTTGGAAAACAGGCCCTCCGGAGTGTGCCCTATACTGATGCGTCCCACTTAGGGGTATTTTTATATTTGGAAAACAGGCCCTCCGGAGCGTGCCTATACTGATGCGTGCCCCTAGGGGTATTTTTATATTTGGAAAACAAGCCCTCTGGAGCGTGCCTATACTAATTCGTCTGTAGGGGTATTTTTATATCTGGCAAAACAGGCCCCCAGGGGCGTTTCCTATGCTGATGTAGTGATCATTAGACTCGCCAGGCGAAGGGCCTTCTAATGATATATGACTTGACCATTTTGGACGATTTTGAAATTTTGGAATTTTGCCAAAAAAATTATCGATAATCGATATTTATCGATAGAAATGATGATTATGATCTAATTATGAATACGATAGAAATGATGATTATGATCATTAAATACATTAATTTCTGTTTGGGATCGGTTTCTGATTCCCCCCAGCTACACCTGATCCATCATCATAACCTCTCAATGAATCAGAGGAAATTCAGAGCTGAAGTAAGATCTAAAATTGGCAGTTTGCCAACAAAGTCAATTTTCTTCTGGTATCGATTTTTTCTTACCACCTGGCAATATTCAAATTCTGAAGGAATAAAACTATCTATACAGGATGCCAAACATTGATAGCAACCGTTCTCTAGCGTAAATAGACTAAAGTCTGTTCAAAAATCTTTGGCGCTGGGTACATCCCGCAGTGTCCCGAATTTATGCGTGGTGTGAACCCCATACATGTATATATGGATCTGTTCCTCTCATCAACGAGACTACTATACTGTTCTCGAAATTTGCATATTATACTTTAGTTAGAAACAAGAGGCCTGACAAAAAAATCGACTTTCCTCGACACTCGATTCACTAACGCCGACAAGTGGTCAAAATTTTGATCTCCCATAGTTAAGCACAAAAATAAATTCAAGATCGAACACATGGGGGTTTTTTCCTCCAGCCAATTTCAGCTTCACGGTTCTATGTTATTTCGGACATGCTGAATCAAACGCTCACATTGGTTTTGCTTTACGACTTTGATTTTTGCTAGAAATTTGACCTCGAATTTAGGGTGTACACCTGAATTTCAGAAAGGCACAGCCCAACGTATCTTGTGTGGCCCTTGTCAAAACCCCATACATGTATATACGGATCTGTTCCCCTCATCAACGAGATTACTATACTGTTCTCAAAATTTGCATTTTTTACTTTGCTTAGAAGAAAGGGGCCTGACAAAATAATCGACTTTTTTTGGCAAAGCGCCAATTTTTGTGCCGATACCAGATTCGGATTCCCCAGCCTTCAGGCATCTTAAAAATACTACCGTTGATGGGTCTACAATCAACGCTACCAGAGTTACAGTCGATTTTCTAACGCCGACAAGCGGTCAAAATTTTGTTCTCCCATAGTTAAGCACAAAAATTCATTCAAGATCGAACACATGGGGGTTTTTTCCTCCAATCAATTTCAGCTTCACGGTTCTATGTTATTTCGGACATGCTGAATCCAGCGGTCACAGTGGTTTTGCTCTACCACTTTGATTTCTGCTAGAAATTTGACCTCGAAGTTAGGGTGTCCACCCAAATTTCATGAACAGCCTTACCCAATGTATCCTGTGTGGCCCTGGTCGAAACCCCATACATGTACATATGGATCTGTTCCTCTCATCAACGAGATTACTATACTGTTCTCGAAATTTGCATATTGTACTTAAGTTAAATGAAATAGGCCTGACAAAAAATCCACTTTTTTGGCAAAGCGCCAATTTTCATGCCGATACCAGATTAGGATTCCCCAGTCTTCAAGCATCTCAAAAATACTACCATATATGGGTCTACGATCAACCCTACCGAAGCTACACTCGATTTTCTAACGCCGACAAGTGGTCAAAATTTTGCTCTCCCATAGTTAAGCACAAAAATTCATTCAAGATCGAACACATGGGGTTTTTTTCCTCCAAGCAATTTCAGCTTCACGGTTCTATATTATTTCGGACATGCTGAATCCAGCGGTCACACTGGTTTTGCTCTACAGCTTTGATTTGTGCTAGAAATTTGACCTCGAAGTTAGGGTGTCCACCTGAATTTCAGAAAGTGTTATTGTCTTGTCGGCATTAGAAAATCGACTATAACTCTGGTAGAGTTGATCGTAGACCCATCAAGAACAGTATAGTAATCTCGTTGATGAGAGGAACAGATTCATATATACATGTATGGGGTTTACTGGGTATGGGGACCAGGGTATGGGGACCTGGGTATGGGGACCAGGGCCACACAAGATACATTAGGTAAGACTTTTCATGAAATTCAGGTGTACACCCTAATTTCAAGGTCAAATTTCTAGCAAAAATCAAAGTCGTAGAGCAAAACCAATGTGACGGCTGGATTCAGCATGTCCGAAATAATATAGAACCGTGAAGCTGAAATTGGTTGGAAGAAAAAACCCCCATGTGTTCGATCTTGAATGAATTATTGTGCTTAACTATGGGAGAAAAAATTTTGACCGCTTGTCGGCATTAGAAAATCGAGTGTAACTTTGGTAGGGTTGATCGTAGACCCATATATGTTAGTATTTTCAAGATGCCTGAAGGTTGGGGAATGCGAATCTGGTATCGGCAGAAAAATTGGCGCTTTGCCAAAAAAGTCGATTTTTTTGTCAGGCTTCTTGCTTCTAACTGAAGTTCATATGCAAATTTCGAGAACAGTATAGTAGTCTCGTTGATGAGAGGAACAGATCCATATATACATGTACAGGGTTCACACCACGCATAAATTCGGGACACTGCAGGATGTACCCAGTGCCAAAGATTTTTGAACAGACTTTAGCTAGAACTAAGCGTGATCGGGAAAATATGAAAGAAGGTACCAATAAGTAGAACCTTTTGTAGTGGATTTATAATTACAAATTAAAGTTTGAAGGTGCGCAAAATAGAAAGACAAAAGTCACTACTCATTTCATACATGGGCCGGGGCGGTCTGGGGTAGTTTGCTCATCCCCAATTCGGGCTCGACCCCCAAACGAACCACCCACCTATCTGAAGCCGACTTTTATTCTTGACCAGACATGGGCTAGCATTTCGGCTGATGGGGGGTAGAATTACCACTTCCTGCGGGGGGGGCTATGGGGGGTAGGAGCGCCTGATAGGGGGCTGAGGGGGTGGTAAGCCAAAAAGTCCGATTTTTGGCGAAAATCAGGGTTTTTTGGCTTATTTTTCATTAAAATAAGTTAAAATTAGGTATTCTTGGCTCATTTACGCCTATTCCAGGCATATTTTTATCATAATTTTCTATACTAAATTCTTCCCAAAAATTCCTGATGGGGGGTAGCGGCCGGCTGATGGGGGGTAGATCAGAGCCTGATGGGGGGGCCAACCCCCCTCAGCCCCCCCCCTTTGCCCATGTCTGTTCCTGACCCCAACCACCAAAATGGCCGTGAGCCCTCAAATCGGTAGGCCCACCTCAAAATTTTTAGATTTTGACTGCCCCAACCCATTTTACCGGTCTATGTATGACTCATCTTGAAGCTGTTCCTTACCCAATGGATGGCTGGAAGACACATTTTCTTAGTATGCAAAGGAAAGGCGTTGGAAAGCGATAATTTCTACAAGAATAGCTAGCTGTTTAACTGCATCGTAAAGTCAATCTTTGCAGGCGGCCAACTTTTGCTGTCCGATCTGTCGGCAGCGCATCAGCAATTGGGACCGGGCGAAGAAGAAGGAAAACGCACTGGTTGACCATAAGCGATGGTCGCTGATCAAGAGACATTTCTCGAAGGAACTCAGGAAGAGACTGGACCAGGACAAAACCGGATTACTCTTGCCTAGTAATTCAGCTCTCCACCTATCTGTAGTTGTTTCGCCTTCCTGTCACTTATGTGTGCCTCATTTCATTTACATCAGGCACTTTACCCCCACATTCGCCACTGTGGTGGTACCGTTATGGTACCCCAACCTTCGCATTGCAGGGTTCATACGGGTCAGGGAAAAGTCAGGGAATTTCAGATCTGGTAAGGGAAAATTATAGTGATTTTTTAAATTTTCTCGCCCTGGTTGGGCAGCGGCCCAACCAGGCCTCGTCAAACTCTGAAGCTGTTAATTCCGGTTAATTTTACGCCAAGACTACCTTTTAAATCCGTTTTTGAAAGCTATTTCTTCAAAATTTCCTCGCCCTGGTTAGGCAGCGGCCCAACCAGGCCTCGTCAAACCCTGAAACTGTTAATTCTTGTTAACTTCACGCTCGGAATACCTGTTGAAATACGATTGGTTTTTAATACCAAATTCAACCTTTGCTTTTAGAAAATTATTGGATATGCTACCTTTTATGTAAATATCTGCCGATGCAAAAGAAATCACAGAATTAGGTGCTTGAAAATATACTGTTTTATGAGTTTTCTTGTAGAAAGTCAGGGAATTTTAGCACTCACGTCAGGGAAAAGTCAGGGAATTTGGAAAACCCTGATCCGTATGAACCCTGCATTGGTACCACTCTGGTCTGATTTCGTATCATATGAAAGAGCTTCTTTGAAAGAGTTTTTCTCAATCCCATGTCATTCTTGAACCCACAGTTTGAAAGAGTTTCAACAAATTTCAAGTCGTTTAGCGACAGGGTTCGTGCGGGATCTGGAAAGTCAGGGAGTCATGGAAAAGTCAGGGAATTTGAAAAAAGTCAGGGAAAAGTCAGGGAATTTGGAGTCTGGTCAGGGAAAAATTTGATAGCAGGAGAAACATCTCGCCGCCAAACGGTCCTGTTAGGACTTTCACAACACCATTTTGAAAATCGGTCTTCTGATTTTATATACTACTACGTAAACTGGAAATTTACCCTCTGTGAGTACCGTTTAAATGCGTTTTACAAGCCAATTTTTTAAAATTTGCTCAGATTGGTTGCAGCTTCCTCACCCTGGTTGGTCAGGGAATTTTTACTTTGGTCATGGAAAAGTCAGGGAATTTTGATATACAAAAGCCGCACGAACCCTGAGCGAACATTTGCGGAAATAGGAGCAAAAAGAAATGCTATTTTATTATATATCGGGAGACCCTATAGTCATACATGTATCAGGTCTTCCGCCGAAGGGGATTGGGCAGTCTGGCGCCGGCCGGGGGGGGGCTGAGCCTGAATTCAGGGAAGGGAGCTTCTTTACGTTCAAAAATCGTTAATTTGGGCTCAAATATAGCTACATTGTAAATAGTACTATTTTGTAGGCGATTTTATCAATTTCGGAAATTGTAAAAATCGCAAAAATTTGAGTGCCAGAAAAACGGAGGAAGAGGGTGTCCCTCGTTAGGGGGTCTGCCTTAGTCGGGTGGGGGGGCCAACCCCGGGCCCCCTGTCACCAGTAGACCTATAGTATTTTATTATTTTATTTAGCTGTCAGCCCAGCAGTTCACTTAGCCGAGCCTGGCGAAATTAGAAAAGAGTATGAAGAGGAGAAGAAAAAGGTGTTTAGAGCTACTAGTTAGTGGTTTTAATTAATTGCAATCGATATTCAGCTGGAAGAAGAGCTGCTAGTGGAGCGTCAGAAGGAGGAGGAGGCATCTAGAGCCGAAATTAAACGTCTGCAGTTGGAGGAATCGACCCGAAGACAGATCGAACGCAACGATTCTTTCTTCGCTCGACAGATTTCTGTACAACTCCGTTTTTTTCTAACTTATTTATATAAAAGTAAGAATATCTGGGATTGCACGAAAAGAGCTTTTACTTTTGCAACGTTTCGGCCTCGTACGGCGGCCGTACGAGGCCGAAACGTTTCAAAAGTAAAAGCTCTTTTCGTGCAATCCCAGATATTCTTGCTTTTATGTATAATGCCGCACGAAGAAAATCTAACATATTTAGTTTGATCCACTTTTCTCAGTTCTATCGTGATGCAAATTAGGTTATTCTATACTTGTTTGTCTCTTCGGACCATCAGCCTCATCTTAACCTCACATATTATTATGTCTGCATACATAGTGATCTCAGTCTACGTTCTATTCTACGTGCATGTTAGTTTTAGGGTTTAGACAACAGTGCCGACGTATCTCAAGAGTTGTACCGATTGCGTGACGGGGAGGAACGCCAGTCTCATCTTTATTCCAAATACGCCCAGGTGGTGGATTACCATAGTCCCGCTAGAAACAGCAGCCAGCCTAAACTGGAATTTGAGCCGTCGCAAAAACCGCAGAAGGAGGTGATTCTGTACGACAAGGAGGACGTCAAGGTAGGCTTTATTTTATTTGCTCTCTGTCTTGTTTTTGTGGTTGTGAGTTTAGTGGCATCTATTTTTTACTCCTTGCTCTTATACAGTCAGGGAAATAACAACATATATGGTACCGTTTCCATATATGGTACCGGTACCATATGGTACCACCTGAGGCCTCGATCGAACGAAGCAGGACTATTAGGCGACGCCGATTAGGCGATGCCGATTAGGCGATTTAGCGGTACTATTAGGCGACAGGAATAATTTTTTCTCTAAGTCCGTACGGCAACATAGGTTACCACTAAAACATAGTACAATAATGCAAACAGCACAACAGCAATTAAAACAAAGCATAACAAAATGGCAAACCAATTTCAAGGACTCATTTAAAAATAAGTGCAACACCACGGATAGATAAATTCCAACTCACTGAGCACTCATTAGTAGAGTAGAAAACATTTCTGCATATGTCGCCATACATGGGCCGCGGGGGTCCGTTGGGTTTGCCCACACCCCAACTTGGGCTCTACCTCTCAAAGGACCCCACCCACCCACCTGAAGCCGACTGTTGTTCCTGACCCCACATACCAAATCGCCGCGGCTCCCAAACCGGCAGGACCACCCCCAAATTTTCGGATTTTGACTACCCCAACCCATTTTACCAGCCCATGTAATGTACACGTCAGGGCTGTTTGTTTTCCGGAAAAAAACTCAAGCCGGTTTTTTTCCGGTTTTTTTTCTGTTTTTTTTTCCGGTTTTTTTCCAAAAGTTATTTTCCGAGATGACAGAAAAATTTTTTTAACAATCGCTTTTTAGTGCAGAATTCAACGAAATAGCGTGAGTCTTATTATAAAATGCACTAATTTCATGTTGTATTGTAGTAATTTGATTTTAAAACATCAAAAATACAATAATAAAAGTTGCCTGAAATGGTACCGGTATTTTTTGCGAAAAACAGCTAAGTTATGCCATGGAAATGCTTGTAAGGCTTCTATTAACGTAAATTCAAAGCGTTGGAAGCGAATTTAACCAGTTATTGCGTCTATTTCCTTTAAAAACTTACTTGAGTTTTTTTCCGCATTTTAGTTTTTTTCCGAGCCCTTAGGAAAAAACCGGTTTTTTTCCGAAAAAAAACGAAAAAAATCGAGGAAAAAGACCGACCCAACAGCCCTGGTACACGTATGCATGTCGCAGAACATTTATAAAGCGCCAGATGGATGGGCGCGCCGCATCAAATTCTCGCTGCGAAAATCTGTGAGCTGCTTCCCGCAAAGTTATTGGGTGCGATCGTCTGTATCCAAAGTGCGTTAATGAACGTAGCAACCGGAAAAATAGGCGGCCGACCCGACGGCCGCTCGCGTGCTCGACGCAATTGGGAGTAGGGGCAAAGGCCAGAATCTGAGTTAGAAACAGTCAGGGCAGGTGGCTTGTTTAGCTATAAGTTAACGAGTTTTAAGATAAACGAGAAATGATTTTAGTGCCACTTAGCGATGCATACAATGTAGTTAAAAATAGCGCATTTACAGTAGGCTTACAGCTGAACATGGCCCTTGACTGATTCGGAAGGGCCGCCTAATTGTAATTGGTACTATTATCTATTAATGTTTTTTGTCGCCTAATAGTACCATCGCCTAATAGGCGTCGCCTAATCGGCATCGCCTAATCGGCGTCGCCTAATAGTACCGTACCGTCGATCGAAAGGGTACCATATATGGTACCGGTACCAACCATATGGTACCCCTTATGATTTGATCGAAGGGGTACCATATATGGTACCTGTTATGGTACCGGTTCCATATGGTACCGTTTCCATATAAGGTACCGGTACCATATATGGTACCACGTAAGGCCTCGATCGAAGGGGTACCATATATGGCACCGGTACCATATCTGGTACCAATACCATATAGGGAAGTGGTACCATATGGTACCACTTGAAGGTGTACCGGTACCATATGGTACCGTTTCCATATACAGGGTGTGTTAAAAAAAACAACCCAGCAGATTTTTTGCTGTAGCAACCGCAAATCTCAACCGATTTGAATGAATCCTGCTTTAAATGAAAGATAAATAAATTATTGAACGACTGGTGTAGCCTTTATTAAGATGCGTTGCTTAGTTCCTGAGATAATTGCTTTCAAAATCAAAACAGAGATTTTGGCAGTGCACAACAGAGATTAAAACAACCCAGCAGATTTTTTACTGCAGCAGCCGCAACTCTCAACCAATTTCAGTGAGTCCTATTTTATATGAAAGATAAATTAATTCTTGAAAGTTTGGTGAAGCTTTTATTAAGATATGATGCTTGGTTCCTGAGATATTTGCACTCAAAGTCAAAACAGATTTTGGCTGTGAACAAGAGCGATTTTTATTATTCTGTTGCACTTCATAATAAAACCGATTCCTACTGCTCAGGGCTAGCGTAGCGAGGTTTTTCTGGTGCCACACATGCTTGGTTACTTCATTTGTAAAAGTCTTGTTGCCCCTCAGCAGTAGGAATCCGTTTTGTTGTGAAGTGCAACGGAATCGCTCTTGTTCACTGCCAAAATCTCTGTTTTGAGTTTGAAGGAAAATATCTCAGGAACTAAGCATCGTATCTTAATAGGGCCTTCACCAGTCTTTCAAGAATTTATTTATCTTTCATTTAAAGCAGGATTCATTCAAATCGGTTGAGATTTGCGGTTTCTACAGCAAAAAATTCTGCTGGGTTGTTTTTTTTTGACACACCCTGTATGTGTATTGATACCATATATGTTGTTATTTCCCTGACTGTTATATAGAAAGAAGATAAACGCTTAGTTTTGAGGGTTTTCAACCCCTGTGGACATTGCCGAAGTACTACCAACAAGCCTTGCCTTCCCTTATTTAAGGCAAAATTAGCGTTTTTTGGACTTTTTTCCGGGACCTCCCAGATCTCCAGAGCCCCTCTGGATTTTTCCGGTCCCATGTATGATAGAAATGAAATTGTTGTAGAAATTCGACTGTATCGTGCGAGAGCAGGAAGCGCTAAGAGCTTGTAAGCAGAATGGTCACACCCTGGTGCAAACGATCATTATCGATGATCATAGTAGTCCAGGTAATTAACCCTTTCGAACTTTGTCTAGTACGTTTGCAACAGCCAACACAAAGCACCAACTTTAAACACAAACAATTGTGTTCGCTTCTTTCTTGTTCTTGGGCTTGTGTTCGCGCGTTTTGATCTTATCACTCTCAGACGAAAGCAAATCTGTTTAGATGATAGTACTGTCAGCCTAAACAGTTGTTCATTGTTATCTCTCGCCATTTATAGCCAAGAGTGGGCGGGGCCTATCTGTGCAGCTTTAGATGGCTAGAACAAGAAAGAACAGCCTAAGTAGCGATCGACCGGAATTCCGGTTCCGGCCGGAACTGGTGGTTCCGGTTTCGGTCCAGTTCCGGTGAAAAAGGGTACCGGAACCGGAACTTTTTCATTCACTATTTTCGATGGATATTCAGTTACATCAAGTATTATTGCGTCTGTTTAATAAAGTGCGCAGCTCAGTGGGGGCAGTAGAATTTGCATGAATGGGGGGAAAGCTTGATTTTCCGTCAACTCCAGACGATACTGTTGCTAAAGTGACTCCTGAAAGAGCAGGCGGAACCGGTTTTTTCTCAGATGCGATTGACCTGTCTCCACATATGGTGTCTCCACATACTTGAGCGCTCCTATCCGAACGGTTGCCAGTGAAAGAACCTTTAAGGCAGCTAAAAACATCTCCGAAGGTGACAGATCAAAGCTGAAACCTGAAAATGTTGAAAAGCTTCTCTTTCTGAAGTACAATTTGCGTGCTCTTGACTACTGTTATTGAAAAGTCTGTATTCTGTTGTTGATTTGAACTTCTGCTGATGTTTATAACAGGAATTTGTACACGACGTGCCTATAAATACGTTTCTATAAATTTTGGACCAAATATTGAAAAAGTTCCGGTTCCGGTTCCGGCCGGAACTTAGTGGTTCCGGTTCCGGTTCCGGTGCAAATTTTGGTTCCGGTCGATCGCTAAGCCTAAGGTAGTTAAGCCTAAGTGCCGATCAATCTTGTAGAGTGTGAGAAGGATGATGATGGTGATGAGTGCAGTGAGGAGCTAGGGCTTCAGCTGATCTCTTCTACTCCGGACTCGAAATCTGACTGTCCAGGACACATGGCAAGTCAGGAGGTGGACGCTAGAGACAAAGCAGTCAACACTCCTGACAACCACTGCTTAAATGGAGGTATCACATTAACGCCTTTTATGCTACCGGTACCTAGGCTAGTGTCACCATATGGTACCATGGGTGCCGGTACCAGTGCCAAGGTATTGGTACCATATATGGTTACATGTATGGTTGGGTGGGGTAGTCAAATAAAATCTGACAATTTGGCTGTGGGCCTACCAATGGGGGGGTCGCGGCGATTTTGGTGGGTGGGGTCAGGAACAAAAGGTCGGCTTCATGTGTGTGTGGGGTCGTTTGGGGGGGGGGTCGAGCCCGAGTTCGGGGTGGGCAAACCCCCGGACCCCCCGCGGCCCATGTATGCCTATCAATTGAAATGCGGTTTTTAACCGAGCTGAGCAAGTACAGCTTTGTTGGCACTGCAGAAAAACTGACTATCAGATTTGTTTATAGAGTCAAGCCAGTTGGGCGGTGCGTCGCTGGGCACGTGGCGACTGTCGAGCGGCAGTTTGTGCGAGGAGTCGCCGACTAAGTTCCGACCAATCAACGCCGCGCCGGTGACTCCGCCGCGCAAGACCGCTTCCGGTCACCCAATCAACGCCGAGCCGGTGCGCGTGCTGCCGCTAATCGAGCTGCCGCCTCGCTCTCTCCCCCCCTCCTCTCCCCCCACCCCCCCCTCCCCCGCGCCGCGCGCGCGCGCGCGGGCGCGCGCTTCCTCTCTATTTTATTTTTTTTTTTTTTTTATTTTATGTTTTTACTACCCCTTTTTTATTATTTTTTATATATATATATATATATATATATATATCATATTATATATATTTATATATATTATATATTATTATATATATATATATATATATATACGACCGCCTACATTAATAACACCCTTACACGCGCTGGCGGCGCGCGGCGGCGAGCGGCGGCGGCGGCGGCGGCGGCGGCGGCGGCGGCGGGGGCGGCGGCGGCGGCGGCGGCGGCGGCGGCGGCGGCGGCGGCGCGCGCGGCGGCGGCGGCGGCGCGCGCGCGCGGGCGGGCGGGCGCGCGGGGCGCGCGCGCGCGGCGCGCGGCGGCGGCGGCGGCGGCGGCGGCGGCGGCGGCGCGGCGGCGCGCGGCGGTGCGCGCGGCGGCGGCGGCGGCGGCGGCGGCGGCGCGGCGGCGGCGGCGCGCGCGCGCGGCGCGCGGCGGCGGCGGCGGCGGCGGCGGCGGCGGCGGCGGCGGCGGCGTGTGGCGTGCGGCGGCGTGCGGCGGCGGCGGCGGCGGCGGCGGCGGCGCGCGCGCGCGCGCGGCGGCGGCGGCGGCGCGCGCGCGGCGGCGGCGCGCGCGGCGGCGCGCGGCGGCGGCGGCGCGCGCGGCGGCGGCGGCGCGCGCGCGCGCGCGCGGCGGCGCGCGCGGCGCGGCGCGCGCGCGGGCGCGCGCGGCGCGCGCGCGGCGGGGCGGCCCGGCGCGGCGGCCGGGGCGCGCGGCGCGCGCGCGGCGGCGCGCGGCGGCGGCGGCGGCGGCCCGGCGGCGGCGGCGGCTGACGGCGGCGGCGCGCGGCGGCGGCGGCGGCGGCCGGCGGCGGCGGCGGCGGCGGCGGCGGCGGCGGCGCCGGCTGCGCGGCGGCGGCGGCGCGCGCGCGCGCGGCGGCGGCGGCGGCGGCGGCGGCGGCGCGGCGGCGGCGGCGGCGGCGGCGGCGGCGGCGGCGGCGGCGGCGGCGGCGGCGGCTGGCGAGCTGTGACGGCAACTGACTGACTGACTGACTGACGGCAACTGACTGACTGTGACTGACTGACTGACTGTGACTGACTGACTGACTGACTGACTGACTGACTGACTGACTGACTGACTGACTGACTGACTGACTGACTGACTGACTGACTGACTGTGACTGACTGACTGACTGTGACTGACTGACTGACTGTGACTGACTGACTGACTGTGACTGACTGACTGACTGACTGACTGACTGACTGACTGTGACTGACTGACTGACTGTGACTGACTGACTGACTGACTGACTGACTCCGACTGCACAATATCGGAAAAGCCAATGCCCAATATTTCTGAGAATGAGTCGAAAAATAGGAATTTGTGCAACTGAACTGCTTATTTTGAAGCCCAGCAAATCTATCTAACTAAATCGATTTTATTGTCAAAAAGACATTGTGAAGCTACGAAAAACAGTTAGAGAATTATTTGAATTACTGAAATGCGCTGAAAATTTTGTTTTCTTCATATAAAATTTGTGCCGCAAAACTGAATCATATCGGAAAATACCCTAATGCCCAATTATTGTTTCATCTGTAGTAATAAGTAGCATTTTAGTGTAAACTACTTTGTAATTTTGGTTGTTTAGCCCAAAATCACCGAAAAACGTGACGGTGCGACGGAAGCGCAAGATGAGCGAAAATGCGGAGAGTCGCACCGCGGCGATGCCGCCGCGGCCGGTGCGAGCTAACAGTACCGAGCCGTCGTTCGCACCGCTGGCCCACAGCTCCCGGCGCGTCCGGTCTCGCCCGATTCATCTCCTCCTCCTCCT
>JASANB010002978.1:0-14045 GCA_030248155.1 Sabatieria punctata | reverse complement strand
TAACCACTACAACCACTAGGGATGCAGCGGCCGCCGTGACTCAGAGGCAGCGAGCTACCCACTGAGCCACCGACGCGGCACGCGGCCTTCAGAATTAAGAGCACAACATTAGCAGAAATAGCAGTTTTTTATTCTCTGAGGAGGCCTGGTCAGGTAGCTACAGTATTGGAATTTTAACACCAAACTTCAAGAAGGTTATTACTGGTGCTTAGGGTAGTGCACCATACATAGTACCGCCACGTAACTTAGACCAGACCGCCCCGGATGGGACACCCCCCCCGAGACAATTTTCCGACCCCCCTCCGATTTTCTGACAAGTAATTTTGAGCAAATATTTGCGATTTTTTGCAAATTCAGACACAAAAATTGTCAAAATCGCCAGCAAAACAGCACTGTTTAGTTGTATTTCAGCCCAAATTACCGTTTTTTTGCCGATTTTTAGCCAAAAAATTGCGATTTTTTCGATTTTTGAGCGTTTTTAGGGCCCAACCCCCTCCCAAAAATTTGGCTCCGACCGCCCCGGCCGGCACCAGACCCCCCCAACCCCCCTCCCCCTTCGGCGGATGACCTGTTACATGTATGTATATATGGTACCGGCACCTTATATGGTGCCAGTACCATAAACGGCGTTAAGTGCCTGACTGTATCACTGACAGTTTCTTCAGGCAAAGTTGGCGTAATGCCAAAACTGAATTTGTTTGCAAAATACTGGTGTTTTGGTGTTTTGCTGGCAGAATCTACTTGTTCTAGACTTGTTGGGTAAAAAAATCAATTCCACGTGGCAAAATTAGGTATAGCAAATGATTAGCCTGTACTACAGGGTGGGCCATTTATCTATTCCCGGTTTCATATAACCATAACTTTTTTCCAGTCAAATCGATTTTGTTAAAATTTTACATACAAATGTCTTAACACTTCAAATTTTTACAGTTAAAATTTAAAATTAATGCTTCACTCTGGTCGCTAGTTATGCGTCTTCACGTGGCCGCCACTTTTTTCGATCACTTTCTCCAGCCTCAGTCGGTACTCCAGCATAGTCTTCTGCCGCATCTCGACCGTAATCTCTTCAAAGGCTATCCTGATGCGCTCTTTCAGTTCTGGAATGTCAGCCGGTCGCGTGGCTTAGACTTTTGACTTGATAAAGCCCCATAAGAGAAAGTCGCAGGGCGTTAAGTCCGGGCTGCGTGGTGGCCAGGGCATGTTGGGGGATCCGCGGCCCATCCAGCGGTTTGGGAACCACTCGTTGCGCCATGCACGCACCGCCAGGCCCCAGCGGGGAGGCGCCCCATCCTGCATAAAAAGCAGCTCCTCTTCCAGTATAATTCACAGTGCAATAACGAACTTTTAAAAAGTTTACTGTATTCAGACATTTCATGTCAGAACGCGCTAAAATTTTAACAGTAAAAACTTGAAGTATCAGGGTGAATCTATACAAAATTTCAGCAAAATCGGTCTGTGTAGGAAAAAGTTATGTCCTAATGAAACTGGGAATAGATAAATGGCCCACCCTGTACTACTAGGCTATTTTTAAAGCAGAAATTGATTCGACTGTCAAAATAAGTTAGAGCCAATGATTTTATTGGAATCTTCTCTTTCTTACCGGCACTATGACCATTGCTAGCAGCACCTAAACAGGACAATGAAACCGGAAACATGTCCATGGTAATTGACAAAGTTACAAGATCTTTCATCGCTGCCATCCTTACAATCTGCAACTCCGTCACAACGCCAGCTTTCAGGTACTGTTTCGTTTGCCTTTGAGCATTTGAAAATATTGCCTAAACTTTCAGTGCCTCGCACTAAACAAACAGAACTTCCAAACTCACATCCTCGTTCGTCTTTAGCATCGTTGCAATCGGGAAAGCCGTCACATTGCCACTCAGCAGGAACTGAGTAGGTGGAATTGCAGACAAAGTCCTTCTCTAAAAGCTTTGCATACAGACTGCTACATTCTCCTTAGTCTCTTTCCACTCACTCAACGACTTTGCTATTTGACTCAGCATCAACACAGACAGACATAAGAGAGCTCTCTTCCCATACACAAACTCCATTTCACCTGCTCTCCTCGCTTCAGCAATGGTGCAGTAAGTTTTCTAAATCTTCTTTTACCACTGCTGAGTCATTTTGTGGCCAAACCAAGGAAACCGGTTCAATCTTGTGCACAGATTTGATAGGCGGCGTAAACAGAAAGGCGCAGATCGATGGGGACCGTCTATCCAGTCCCGAACACTTAAAGGGACCAGCTGATAAATGTGTAATAAAATAAACGAGCAGCTATTTAAATAAAGCATAGCATTTTGTTCGCGTTTTTTTATTTAATATTTTCCGACGGGAATGGAGTTGAAAACACGTTATCTGTAGACTACTGTGAATCAGGTACAACCACACTGAAACATGATATTTTTATCAAACCTACCTGTGTTATGGTGCTGACAAACAGTTGCCTACATTCTCAACCAAATCATACCTTGTACGTTAGAGCGGTATAGTTTTGTCTAGAAAAACAAAGACGCATTCGTAAAGTGCTCCGTACATAGAACACTTAGAACAGGTTTAGTGGACGGCTGGAAAGTTGTTTTGTCTCAAAAATGCTCTCGCAAACGTTTATCGCTCAATTATTCCTACTAACAGTAGCCTCTGCAATTCTACCAGGAGGCGTTATCCACTTCTCAAAGAATGGATTGGACTACGGCTGCCAGGTACCCTACGAACAATTCCAGGCAGTTAGGAATAACCCACTTCAACACACCGGTGTTTCTAATTGTCGGGAAATCGCGCGCTTCCCGACAGCTGTCGGGAAGATAAATTTTTCAGTTCCCGATTTTTTTGTTGTCGGGAAAGTTTTTGGCATAACAGCTTACTGACAGAAAAACACTTCACAATAGCAATTTTTTGAGCTTACCGAAGCGCGTTTCTAAGAATTACGCCAAAACGCCAAATGGCGCGGTATGTTGCATTGGGTTAAAGATGCAACCGTAAACCGGTATTATCCGTTATATACCTGACCTGATAATCCGGTAATTTTTAGCTACAAAACACTATCCGGTATCTGGTATGTTTTGGGTTTTGGATAGTGAGCGTCGTGCGTTCATCAACTCGGAGGGGCTAGTTTCTTGTCGCAAAGAGTTGGTCGTCGCACAAAGCCGAACCCAGGCCACCGAAAGCTGGTGATAGCCAATAGGTAAATGGGAACCGACTGGAGCTGCCTAAGCACCTAAAGCTACAATAGCAACCACACGTGTTGGGACATACGGTAACGGGGACAGCTACCACTGAGACCCGCCAGACCGACACCCAGCATGTGTCGGCTAGAGCGAAGGCAGCAAACGAAGGGCAGGATGTGGGTGTGCGTGATGGGCCCGCAGTGTGGCTTATCCCCATACATGTAACAGGTCAAGCGCCGGGGGGGGGGGGGGGGGGGGGGGGGGGGTCTGGCGCCGGCCGGGGGGGTCTGAGCCAAAAGTTTGGGGGAGTGGGGGTGGTCACTAAAAAACGCTCAAAAATCGAAAAAAATCGCAATTTTTTGGCTAAAAATTGCCAAAAATCGCTAATTTGGACTGAAATACAGCTAAAAAGTGCTGTTTTGCAGGCGATTTTGGCAATTTTTGTGTGTGAAATTGTAAAAAAATTGCAAAAATTTGCTCGAAAATTTACTTGCCAGGAAAATACTACTTGTTTTTGATTTGAGCGGAAAGTATAGCATAGACCGGCGCGATACATACGTTGGTTATCTTTAACGTTATATATCTATCGGCGATACATAGACTAAGTATCCAAAAATGCGTAAATGTATCCAAATTTGGATAAATTTTTTGGCCGTAGGTTACAATGGGTTAACGCTGGGGCTGCGACGGCCCCACCCGGACAATCCATCCATCCATCCATCCCCCTAAGGCGACGACCTTTTCAGTCTAACTGCCAACAAACAGTGTATAGTACAGTACTGCAGCGTCTTACTGTTGCTACATATTTTTGTTATTTTTTGTAGGTGTATCTATTCACGCTGTCTCCACATGTACAGGGATGTTAGGTGTTTTTTTTCGAAAAAAAAAAGGTATGAGCTAAACTGTCACAAAACTGGTATAAAAAACAACAGGATCACTAAATTTGTCATTATTCAACGAAAGATCAGATTGGTGATAGAAAATTTGCACATAACGCTTCCAAACGGGACCCTCTGACTGAGCTGTGTTTCATGCCTGAAAAAGTGGAAAAAAACACGAATATACTGTACAGGGTCCGCCAAAAGAAAACAACCCAGCAGATTTTTTGCTGTAGGAACCACAAATCTCAACCGATTTGATTGAATCCTTTTTAAATGAAAGATAAATAAATTCTTGAAAGATTGGTGTAATGTTTATTAAGATGGACTGCTTAGTTCCTGAGATATTTGTCCTCAAAGTAAAAACAGAGATTTTGGCAGTGAACAAGAGTGATAAAGAACAACCCAGCAGATTTTTTACTTTTGCAACCATGAATCTCAACCGATTTGAATGAATCCTTTTTGAATGAAAGACTGATAATTTCTTCAAAGAGTGGTGCGATTTTATTGAGATTCACAGTTTAGTTCTTGAGATATTTGCCCTCTAAGCCAAAACAGATTTTGGCAAAGAACAAGAGCGATTCCGTTGCATTTCATAATTAGGCAGATTCCCACTGCTGGGGCTATTGATACTATAGTGTTGAAGTAAACCGAGTTTCTGTATCACGAGTATAGCCTCCGATAGCCCTTAGCAGTAGATGGAATCCGTTTTATTACGAAGTACAGCTTAATAAAAAAAATCCCTCTTGTTCACTGCCAAAATCACTGTTTTGATTTTGAGTGCCAATATCTCAGGAACTAAGCAGAGTACATTAATGGAAATTTCAGCTATCCATCCTTGTACGGGAGACTTCCGGTTATAAGACCACCATAGTTAGAAGACCATGGTCTTTAACAGTGTTGTGCCTAGCTCAAATTTCTAAAACTCGGTAAGTATTCAGTAAGTAAATCAAATTTTTTTGAAATTCAGTAAGTACGAGTAAGTACTGGGTTTTTCAAAGAAAACACGGCAAGTACTCAGTAAACAATTCAGTAAACTCGGTAAAACCTTCAAAATTCAGAAATATACAATTTATCTGAAAATGTTTACCTGATATAGCTTTAAGCTACTAGAATCCTTTTTCAATGTTGATTGATGAGTTTAAGATAATGTAGCGCGACTTTCAGAATTTTAATCATGTGTTGCGTTATTTCACATTATTTATTGTGCTAATTGACATGCATGGAAAGCTTGAAAATATGCACACTATGCATAGTGACTAGAGGATGTGGCTTTAGATGAAAAGGTTGCCCAAATTGGTAGGTAAAGATTTGTTCTAATTTTCGCCATTTCCTCACAGTTCGTCTGAGCGTCAAACGTCAATCAAAAGATAGCTAATAGTAATAGATATACGTAGTTTCTACTTCTATAGTCTTCGCGTCTGATAGTCTGTTTGCAAGTCTTTCGTAAAGAAAGCTTAGGTTATGCAACAAGCAGTGAAAATTGGCAAAAATTGTGTGTTTTCGCCGTTAGCAGATCTATTAGCGAAAGAAAAACCATATATTTTCTTGCACAGGTGCGGCGAGCTACCTATTGCAGAAGCTTTTACTCAGTAAACAACTCAGTAAATTACCGAGTACCGAGTTTACCGAATTTTTTTCTAATTGAGTAATTCAAAATTGAAACTCGGTATTCAGTAAGTAAAATTAAGAAAATTTTTTACCGGTAAGTAAAGGTACTTACTTTAATTCAAAATAACTAAGTACCGAGTAACTTTTACTCAGTAAATTTACTGGGAACAACACTGGTCTTTAAATAGGTTTTTGTTTCCAGTTATAGGACCATGGTCTTCTAATAGGTGGTCAGAAAACTTGATTCATTGACATCCATTTTCCAGTTAAAAGACCATGGTCTTAGTTAAATTGGTCAATTTTAACACGCAAGTAAACGATTTTTAAGTGAACAAAAGCTGTCTATCGTTAGAAAACAAGGGCAGAAGTACATTCGAATGTAAAACACGACATTCTGGTTTTTGTTTTCCACACAATACAGTACTCTGCTATGCTTCAACACTATTTCCTTGAAAAATGTCAAAGAAAGTTTTACAAATTATCCTTAAAATGGTCAGGAATTCCAGGAACAACCATCTACTTCAAGATCATTTTAATGTTTGGCCAAAAATCCGTTTTTTGAAGCGAAAAAACATTTTCCAGTTATAAGACCATGGTCTTCAAAAGGGCGCCAAAAAGTGACCCTAAATTTGGGCATTTTCCAGTTATAAGACCATGGTCTTCAAAAGGGCGCCAAAAAGTGACCCTAAATTTGTGCATTTTCCAGTTATAAGACCAGGTCTTGTAAGTGGAAAACTCCGGTACGTAACTATACATAGATTTTTGTCTGTTGGTTCAATGTCGTCATTCAGTCTCAATGCAAAATTTGAAGTGTTTGCTAATAAATGTTGAGTTGTTACATTTTATATAGCAATTTTTCCACTGCCGCCAAAAAGAATCTGCCTGAAATTATTCCGTGCCGAAACCAACCAGTCGCACCCAAAGAGACACATAAGACAGTCAGGGAAATAACAACATATATGGTATCAGTACTCATATATGGAAACGGTACCATATATGGTACCGGTACACCTTCAAGTGGTACCATATATATGGAAACGGTACCATATATGGTACCGGTACACCTTCAACTGGTACCATATATGGTACCACTTCCTTATATGGTACTGGTACCATATATGGAACCGGTACCATATATGGAACCGGTACCATATATGGTAACAGGTACCATATATGGTACCCCTTCGATCAAATCATAAGGGGTACCATATATGGTACCGGTACCATATATGGTACCCTTTCGATCGAGGCCTCAGGTGGTACCATATATGGTACCCTTTCGATCGAGGCCTCAGGTGGTACCATATATGGTACCGGTACCATATATGGAAACGGTACCATATATGGAAACGGTACCATATATGGAAACGGTACCATATATGGAAACGGTACCATATATGGAAACGGTACCATATATGGAAACGGTACCATATATGGTACCGGTACCATATATGGTACCCTTTCGATCGAGGCCTCAGGTGGTACCATATATGGTACCGGTACCATATATGGAAACGGTACCATATATGGAAACGGTACCATATATGGTACCCTTTCGATCGAGGCCTCAGGTGGTACCATATGGTACCACCTCAGGCCATGCATGTAACAAGTCATCAGCCGAACGGGGGAGGGGGAGTTGCGGGGTCTGGTGCCGGCCTGGGGGTCTGAGCCAAAATTTTGGGAGGGGGTCCAGCACTAAAAAATGCTCAAAAATGGAAAAAAATCGCAATTTTTGGGCCAAAAATCGCTAATTTGGGCTGAAATACAGCTAAAAAGTGCTGTTTTACCGGCGATTTTGGTAATCAGGCCCTCCCATGACAGGAAATAAATTTATGAGTTTTCGTGCTGGGACCCTAACCGGGAAGACTTGTTATCGGTAAGAAGTGCGCCAAATTCAAATCACTCAAGTACTGGCACCTTCGACTGAACCTAAATCGTCTTCAGGCCCAGGCCACCTCTGCCATTTGCTCCCTTCCAGATCGTACCAGAACCACTTAGATCATCCAGCCCGCCACTCACGATTCGCATCTCATCCATCTTCGCTTACGTACTATCCCAAGAATCGGCCGATTTGGAGTGGAAGTAGGTGAAGCTGCCGATTTTCCTTCATCTTACCATTGTTTAAGTCTTCTAGCTTCCATACTGCTTCGATATGCTCTCTCCTTCCAGGCACACCACTTCCATCCACTTCAAATCGCCCCGCCGAAGTACTATCCCGAGAATCGGCCGATTCGGAGTGGAAGAAGGTGAAGCTGCCGATTTTCCTTCATCTTACCATTGTTTTAAGTCTTGTAGCTTCTGTACTCTCATATCCGGACTTTTCTTTAAGATACTTTTAATTTAACTATAAAAACGCCTATGTTAGGAAGCAGTGTTACAAAGTTATAAAATTTGCATCAGATATGCTTACTGCCGCATCCTATCCAGTCGGGACCATCATATTCAGACTTAACTAAACGAGAGCTTTTGATTGAGTACCTACATGCCTATGTTACAACGCAGCGTTAAAATATGCAAAAAGTGCAAAAATATGCAAATTGAAAATATGCAAATTTTCTAACTTTTTAACGCTGCGTCGTAACATAGGCATGTAGGTACTCAATCAAAATCTCTCGTTTAGCTAAGTCTGAATATGATGGTCCCGACTGGATAGGATGCGGCAGTAAGCATATCTAATGCAAATTTTATAACTTTGTAACACTGCTTCCTAACATAGGCGTTTTTATAGTTAAATTAAAAGTATCTTAAAGAAAAGTCCGGATATGAGAGTACAGAAGCTACAAGACTTAAAACAATGGTACGATGAAGGAAAATCAGCAGTTTCACCTTCTTCCACTCTGAATCGGCCGATTCTCGGGACAGTACTTCGGCGGGGCGATTTGAAGTGGATGGAAGTGGTGTGTCTGGAAGGAGAAAGCATATCGAAGCAGTATGGAAGCTAGAAGACTTAAACAATGGTAAGATGAAGGAAAATCGGCAGCTTCACCTACTTCCACTCCAAATCGGCCGATTCTTAGGATAGTACTTCGGCGAAGATGGATGAGATGCGAATCGTGAGTGGCGGGCTGGATGATCTAAGTGGTTCTGGTACGATCTGGAAGGGAGCAAATGGCACAGGTGGCCTGGAGGCTGAAGACGATTTAGGTTCAGTAGAAGGTGCCAGTACTTGAGTGATTTGAATTTGGCGCACTTCTTACCGATAACAAGTCTTCCCGGTTAGGGTCCCAGCACGAAAACTCATAAATTTATTTCCTGTCATGGGAGGGCCTGATTTTTGTGTCTGAAATTGCAAAAAATCGCAAAAATTTGCTCAAAAATTGCTTGCCAGAAAAATCGGAGGGGGGGTCGGAAAAATCGTCTCGGTCTTGGGGGGTTCCTATCTGGGGGGTCTGGCCAAAGTCGGGGGGGGGGCAGACCCCCCAGACCCCCCTGTTACATGTATGCCTGAGGCCTCGATCGAAAGGGTACCATATATGGTACCACCTTAGGCCTCGATCGAAAGGGTACCATATATGGTACCGGTACCATATATGGTACCCCTTATGATTTGATCGAAGGGGTACCGTATATGGTACCTGTTACCATATATGGTACCGTTTCCATATATGGTACCTGTTACCATATATGGTACCTGTTACCATATATGGTACCGGTTCCATATATGGTACCGTTTCCATATATGGTACCGGTACCATATATGGTACCACCAGAGGCCTCGATCGAAGGGGTACCATATATGGTACCGGTACCATATATGGTACCAGTACCATATAAGGAAGTGGTACCATATATGGTACCACTTGAAGGTGTACCGGTACCATATATGGTACCGTTTCCATATATATGGTACCACTTGAAGGTGTACCGGTACCATATATGGTACCGTTTCCATATATGAGTACTGATACCATATATGTTGTTATTTCCCTGACTGTAAGAAAGAACAGACACCATAATGAATATTACCCAAACCCACTGCGGTGTATTTGTTGCCTTATGCCGTATTGTCTAAAGTGCTTACAATTCAGATTGCTGGTCGAGCGTTGAAGCGTCAAGTTGAGCAGCTACAGCGGTTTCGTGACTTCAACTGGAAAGTGTTACCCCGCACAACTCTAAAACTGAGCAGAATCCTAATCAACGATTTCAGAATGCCTCACTTTCATTACACCCTTCTTCCTCCACACCGGTTTCGCTGGACTGCTGAAGGCGGCTACTATTTCATTCGGGGAAACTGGTCAGTCGAATTCAAACCTCCCAAATGGCTCAGTTTCTTCTCCCCTCGACTGAGAAAGCGACGTGTGTGGAAGGGCCAATTCTGGGCCGAATCACGGGGATACCCGAAACTGCAGGTCTCTGGCCGATTCACTAGGACAAAAGAGAACACAGCCCAAATTAGCCATGTCACCTGTGACTGCAAAGTTGGCCAGGTTGCGCTGAGCATTCCTGGAGACAGTTTGGTATCAAACGTTTTGCACTTGTTCCGCAGGTATTTGCTTGACAATGTGAGACCGGCGGTTGAGAAAGGGGTTTGCGATACAGCAGGGAAATTCATAAATGAATCAATCAACAAAAAAGTCAGTCAGTTTTCATATTACAATCTGCTGGGATGTATGATGATGGATTTTGGACTGGTCAGAGACGTGATTCTGAACAGAAACTTCGTTGAGAGGTGGCACAATGGAGAGAGCAAACACAGAGATCAGCCGCTAGAACCGACCCCTTTCCAGCCAGATCCTATGCAGCAACCAGACATGATTAACTCTTCTAAAATGCTGCACATTTTGGTGTCCGAGTATTTTTTCAATTCACTCTTCTACCATGCACACGCATTCAATGTGACTGCAGTAAAATACATTGAAGACAATGAAGCGGCAGTATTATGGAGTCCAAATCCAACTTGCCTCATGGAGTGTCTCAGTTCGCATTTCCCTGAACTCGCCTCAACAGATGAGAATGCAAAGAGTGAATTTAACATTCGTTATTGGTCATAAAAGGCAAAGCTCTCTGTTTTAGGCGAGATTCGAATTTCTACCACATCTCCTCCAACAGTCAGATTCCGAGCAGGTGAGGCTGCAGTGAAGGCAGAAGGCAAACTTCAAGTCTATAGAGCAGAAGCTGCTAAGAACAGCAGTGATAGTGATCTAATTTTTGAAGCCTATGGGTCAATTGAGACAAGTGTCACGGTAAAGGTGGAGAGCAGAGATGAAGAGAACCCACGAGTGGTGCCAACCTATAGCGCTTGGAAGGTGACCGTTGATTCTGCCAGAAGTGATCTAATCCATGACATTAATCCTGAATCAATGACGGAAAACACGCAGATGCTGCTGGACTTTGCGCGAAAAACCGTTGAACAGCTGGTGAATGAAAATGCTGCCAAAGGAGTGGCCCTTCCGTTGGCCTATTATTCAAGGTTCAACAACACAGATATGACTATCGAGAACCAAACTCTCGTGATTTCTACTGATTTTCAGTTCTTTGGCTTTTGAGCGGAGGAGGGGCAGACAGACAGACAGACAGACAGACAGACAGACAGACAGACAGACAGACAGACAGACAGACAGACAGACAGACAGACAGACAGACAGACAGACAGACAGACAGACAGACAGACAGACAGACAGACAGACAGACAGACAGACAGACAGACAGACAGACAGACAGACAGACAGACAGACAGACAGACAGACAGACAGACAGACAGACAGACAGACAGACAGACAGACAGACAGACAGACAGACAGACAGACAGACAGACAGACAGACAGACAGACAGACAGACAGACAGTTTATTCCCGAGCGATTTGGTAAAACATACCAGTCACATGGCAACAAATGTTGGTCATGACGCAAGGGATATATACTAGACTAGTTACATATGAACTAAATAGCACTGAATACTATAAAAGACTGTCATAAAACTTTCTAAGAGACATAAAACAGCAGACTCAGTTGCATCATCACAACTCTATAAACTGGATCCATCACGTGCTTTCTTGCTCACCTTGCGTGACAGTTGTTGTCCATCAATTATTCAAGTTGGTTGCAGCTATGTGACAGTACGATAAATTAGAGAGAAAGTGTGACAATTGCTGTAGTATCTTGCCTGGTGTCACTTGGCTGGTACCATTAGCCGTTAAGCATGATTGCATAGGAGCAGAAAACCCCAAAGGCCAATAAGGTAATAATGTATGCTTGCGTAGAGGAAAAATATGCATCAGGGTGTCACACTAATTACGCACAGCAATTCACAGAGTATCCATGCACCGTCACAGAACTGCTGAACACGAATAAATCAAAATACTCCATTTCTAGGCCCTACCAAATTTTTTTTTTATTTTGTGGGATTTACAACGGTTTTAAGAGCCGGTTTCTCTAGGAATCGACTTTTGCTCCTTAACCTCTGGACAAATCTCAACTTTATGTCTCCGATTTGGCTAAAATTTTGTATTTTAGGCTGCTAGGGCATCTCGCCAACAAGCTAGGCAAGAAGAAGCAGAGCATGAACGCAAAATATTAGATTCTAGAAGCGAGGCTAAATTCTGGAAGCATGTTAACTCGCAGCTAAAGTGTAAACCAAAAATAGGTCCATTACAACCAGCTGCTCAATCTATTGTAACAGATGCTAAAGTAAAAGCTCAGATGTTTAGTGATCATTTTGCTTCAGTATATCAACAAGACAATAAGCCTTCATTAAATCTGTTGCCCAGTAACTTTGACTCTTTGAGTTCAGTGCATTTTCCGCCTGAAATTGTGTTCAGTTATCTCTCCTCCCTAAAGCGAAAATTTTCTGCTGGACCAGATGGGCTGCCCAGTATGTTCTACAAGGAATTAGCTTGGCAGCTAGCTGAACCACTAAGTATAATCTACGAGGTCTCATTTAACACTGGGGAACTACCAGAGGACTGGCTTAGTGCTATTGTTAGCCCAATATATAAGAAGAACTCTAAATCTAAAGTTGAAAACTACCGTCCAGTAAGTTTGACCTGTGTACCATGTAGAGTAATGGAAAAAATAGTCAAAGAGTCTATTTTAAGGCATTTTCGGACTAATCAGGTGATTTCGCCTAATCAGCATGGTTTTTTGTCTCGGCGTTCAACTGTGACTCAACTTGTTGAATGCATGAACGAGTGGACTTTGATGTTAGAAAATAAGGAGGCCATCGATGTAGCTTACGCCGATATATCGAAAGCTTTTGACCAAGTACTTCCATCTAAAATTGTTGAGTCTTTCTGGGCATATAAAATTAGAGGTTTACTCTTAAAATGGCTTACAGCCTTTCTCACTAACAGAAAGCAGAAGGTTTGTGTGGATGGACAGTTCTCTAGTATCACTGTAAATCCTTCAGGTGTACCACAGGGCAGTGTCTTAGGGCCTTTATGTTTCTTGGTAGTGATTAATAGATTACCAGCCTATCTCCAAAATGCATCCCTAAAGTTATTTGCTGATGACTGCAAAATTTACTTTCGGGTTTCAAAAGACAGCGATTTTGATAAGCTTCAGGTTGACCTTGGTAATCTGTTTGTATGGGCAGCCGATAATGGCCTTTCTCTAGCTTTAGATAAAACAGCAATCATGCATATTGGTGCGTGCAATCCAAAGCGAGTTCATACCATAAACGGTTTTCAGTTGCAGTCTACAGACTGTATACGTGATTTGGGAGTGCTAATATCCTCCGATTTAAAAGCAACAATGCACTGCAATCAACTGGCTCAGAAATCCTACCATAGGATTAACATGATTTTTCAGTCCTTTCATTCAAGAAACCTTAAGTTTCTGTGTTACTTGTACAAGGTTTTTGTTCGACCAGTTATAGAGTATGCTAGCAGTGTTTGGTGGCCTTGGCTTATCAAAGATATTGATCGAGTTGAAAGGGTTCAAAAGTACTTTACGAGAAGGTTGCTGGGTTCTGAAAAGGATTATAACGGCCGTTTAGATGAGCTGGCTTGTCTAGGCATAGAACTTCAGAACTTAGAGCTTCGCAGGATTAAAGCCGACTTGATATTATTGTACAAAGTCATTCATAAGCTTTGTGACCTAGAGTTCGATCAATATTTTATGGTTTCGCCTGCTACAACTACTAGGGGGAATGGAATGAAGTTGATGGTACCAAAGGCCAGGCTTGACTGTCGGAAATATGCGTTTGCGGTACGCACTGTTCAGCCTTGGAATTGTCTCTCTGAACATACGGTATCCGCTCCTTCATTGGCTTGCTTCAAGCGCAGATTGGACAAAGATGAAAACAGACTAAAAGTATTTTTACTTGGCTCGGCAAAAACCGCCGTTCAAAGCGGCGTAGCCAGCCCTTAGGCTCCACTTTGCTTTACTAATCTATTTGTGTTCTCTTCTCGGGGCATTCTACAAATAAAATAAATAAATAAATTTTGGTTTA
>JASANB010002977.1:0-11400 GCA_030248155.1 Sabatieria punctata | reverse complement strand
TATAATTTCAGACACAAAAATTGCTAAAATCGCCTACAAAACAGCACTTTTTAGCGGTATTTTAGCCGAACTTGCGATGTTTTCGATTTTTGAGCGGTTTTTAGTGCCCAACCTCCCTCCGCTCAGACCCCCAACCCCCCTCCCCCTTCGGCGGATGACCCACGACTGTTTTATGGAAACGGCGCACATATGGCTTTTAGGCGTTCCCACTAACTCAATCCGCATGCTTTCCTGCAGAATTTAGCGTAGTAGTGTTTTCGAGTAAATTTATTTTTGAATTAAATAACTATTAAATTGCTTGCTCAACCTTCAGAAGGAAATATCTTGCTATTAATTTGTTTGGTACCCCAATTCTGAAATTTAATTTGATACAAATTTGTTTTTTGATATGAATGAAATATAAATTTGCTAAAATCAATCTGTCAAAACTTGAGTCGTGTCAATCCAAAATGACTTGACCTTTCTTCAGATGATAACAAATAGTATACAAATTAGCTTTTAATGAGTGCATTATCTTTGCTATAGGCATGAAAAAGGTCATCTTTCGACTGATCTTGTTGTTTTGTAGCCAGACTTTGGTTAGTAAAGTTATCAAACCAAGCAAATTTATATCAAATTCATATCAAATTTGTATCACATTTATAGGCCAATTTTACGAAATTTAATATAATTTTAATTTGTTTGACAGCCATCGCGAGAAATTTAATTTGTTATTAAATTGCTATTTACTTGGTGTATTTTGGCCAAAACAATTTAATTTTGTTATTTAATTTTAATTTGATCGGAAACACTATAGCATAGCTCCTTCGCGATGACCACTAAATTCGCCCGAACATCAAAGTCGCCTGAAATTCGCCATGACTCTACTGTTGTTTGGGTATGGGATTTTCAGGAATCGGTTCGGTATGGGTAGGTATTTTTCGGCATACCGAGGAATCGGTTCGGTATGGGTAGGTATTTTTTGGCATACCGAGGAATCGGTTCGGTATGGGTAGGTATTTTTTGGCATACCGAGGAATCGGTTCGGTATGGGTAGGTATTCGCAAAAATACCGGTATACCGGTATTTATTCGGTATTTGCTGAAAATGTTTCACAAAGTCAAAACACTGAAATTCCCATTTATAAGGCCATGAATTCAGTAATTTTTAAGCTCAGAGGCTAGAAAATCCATCAAAACCAATGGGATTTACAGTTTTTAGGAATTTTTGAAATTATTTTTTAGTTTTACTGAAGTGAAAATTGTTTCTATAAATAATTTTGGCTAAGAGAAATGCTTCCATTTCCATTGTACTGTAGTTTTAAGGCTTGCTAGTGTTCAGTATGAAGATCTAATGAGCAGTGAGGGGCCGTCCATAAACGACGTCGTTCCAAAGGGGGGAGGGGGAGTCGGGTGAAATGCGACGATAGACGACGCACCAGGAGGGGGAGGGGGTTAGCAAAAAACGACGTCGCTTTTTTCGGAATTTTAGGGAACTTTGAATGTATAATTTTCGATTTGTGTACATTCTGTCAAAGGTTTCTACATTCAGAAAAGCTTCCCAGAGTGGCTGAAGGGATCAATTCAATTCATTCTACAGTATGGCAACAAGAAAAGATGACAGTACTGCGTGTACTGCACTTTTATCGGGGGGGGGTAAACGGAAAACGACGTCGCCTCTTTCTAATAACGCCGACGTTTCTAATGACAAAGCAAGTTTGGGACAGAGAGTTGGGTCAGAGAACAAAAAATCCTTGAATTTCGATATTTTTGAGGGATATCGTAATAGAATGTGTTTCTGCATGCCCGAAAACTGCAAAATTACAAAGAACACAATGTGATCATAGGGAATTTTCGATACAAAATGCACTAGCTGGACAAAAAATACCGATTCCCAAATACCTGGGTATTCCCAAAATAATCGGTATACCGGGTATGGGTATTTATTAAAATACCTGGAATCGGTAGGTATTTATTGGGTAGGTATTCCCAAAAATACCCATTTTTCGGTATGGGTTCGGTATACCCAATCAACAGTACATGACTCATAGGCCAATCAAGTGAAAGTCGCAAAAATGTTTGGCCGTGCGAATCACGCATGATTCGCTATGGTGCGATTTTGAAATTTCAAAATCTCAAAGTCGCGTTTTTCCTAAAGTCGTGCGGTGACTCTTAATTCGCAGTTTCGCCCAGGCGCGCTCTCTACCGTATGCCGATTATTTAGCGCGCACGATTTTTGCGGGAAACAGCTACGATTGCCCGCGAAAGTTGTTAAAAGTTTAATTTTGAGTGTATTAACGGACTAGCATCTATTTGCGGGCTTTGCAGACGCTAAATTTGTTATTTTTGCTCTTCTGAAAGATGATTTACCGCTCGAAGCTCGCAATTTTCGGATATATCGCTTTCGAATGCTGTTCCGTTCATCCTGTGATGCCGAACTCGTGGTCCGTGTCTTCTACAGGGTGTCCCAAAAAAAATGACAACATTTCTTTTTGCTGCCATTTTCGCAAATTTTGACCAAATTGTCTGAAATTTGAAACATAAGTGCCAAAAAAGTGGGAATTTTATGTGTTGAAGTTTGGTGCATCAGAACTGACCCAATCCTGAGAAATTCAACAATATGTAAAATTGAAAAATTTCAATTAAATGTAGAAACAGCATCAAAAACGGAAACTTTTATTTTGCTGTATCTTCTTTAATTTTTGTCGAAATTGGATGAAATTTTGAATATATGCCCAGATATTTTGTAGGTCAAAAGTTCTGGCATTAATCAGTCCATATCGCTAGTACTTGGAAACTAAAGAAAATCAGCGTTTTTACTGCAGCAAAATGAAGAACGTGCAAACTCTGAGAACTAAGGGAATAACAACACCATCCAGGTGACCTCTATTTGAGTTAATACACTGCTGCAACCGTTTCCCATAAGCATCATAAACATTTCTTAGCATGGTTGGGGTGACAGACTGAATTACGCTTACAGGAGCTTCATTACAACTAAGGAGCGCGAAAATCAATGTTGTCGTTGTATTGTGATCCGGATTTTTTATGTTAAGAGCTGGGCTGGGTTCATGAGCCAACTTTCGATCTACAGATCAACCCGTTATTCTGCGCATATATTCAAAATTTCATCCAATTCCGACCAAAATTAAAGAAGATACAGCAAAAAGAAAAGTTTCCATTTTTGATGCTGTTTCTACATTTAATTGAAATTTCTCAATTTTATATATTGTTGAATTTCTCAGAACTGGGTCAATCCTGATGCACCAAATTTTAACACATAAAATTCCCACTTTTTTGGCACTTATGTTTCAAATTTCAGACAATTTGGTCAAAAATTGCAAAAATGGCAGCAAAAAGAAATGTTGTCATTTTTTGGGACACCCTGTAGAATATGTTCGGTATTCCATATCGCATTCGGTTGGTGGTTGAATGTGAAAACAGAACAGAATCGCAAAATCATGCGTTTCTTTACTGCAGAGCGACTTTACTGCCGGTTAAACAACTGGCACTTAGAAAAACGGATCAGGAACCATGAGTCCACGCTCTATCCCTGCCTCTTGAAAACCCGTTCGAAACGTGTTATGACGTTAGAATGTTTCTGCGATTCAATCAAACGCCAACAGACTCAATTGCGGCCGGGAAGATGTTCATTTTCTGTGCGTGACCTGCAACTCATAAAAGGCGCGCTGTATTTCCTTCGCGAGGACCGCTTAATTCGTATGCGTTGTGAATCACATCTTGATTCGCGATTTTTTCGAGTGAATTAGACATAGTTCGCAATCGTGGATCGGGTTTGCGAAATAAGGGGCACGAATTTTCCAAGTTCCCAATTCAAACAGGCGCTGAAGGGCTTAATTCAGGTTTTAAGCTGGGGCCGAATTCATAAGGACGTAGGATTTCCTAAATCTGACCGTTTAGGACGCCATGCGCGCCGTAGGACAATTCATAAAATCCTGCTTAGGATGGCCGCTCTTAGGAAATCCTACGGCGTAGGACGAGAGCCTTAGGTAGGTCGCGTGCTACCTAATCCAGGTTGCGACCTAGTTTTCATTAGCTTTTGGTGTTGCGGACGCTAATCATGCCTTTCCGAATCGCTACAGCATCCTCCTCTTAATTTATTGAAGCGCAAAATGGGCTGGTGTAATGCATTATTATTTTTGCTGCGCTGCCTGCACTACAGTTGGTAGGTATACGTGAACCTGAACCTGAAACCTGGGTATTAACCTGAAAATTGTGAACCTGAACCTGAACCTGAACCTACTTGAAAATAAAAGTATGTACAATGTACTTACCTGACACCTACTAGGTCGGTACCTACTTTTCAGGTTTTTCTTGTCTTAAACTTCCCGGCACAAGTAGCACGTACTGTCAATTGGTTAGATCAGGTATTGCGTGACACTCTACAGTTTTGTTCTTAAGAATGATGTGCGGGTGCGGGAAGCGTATAATGCACATTATTTGCACCTACGTGTACTGTAACTTAAAAATGAAGGTTATTATAGGGAAAAGCCCCATCCGGAAATTGACTTTATGAAAGCTTGTCTTCCTCTATGCCTAAGCCTAAGCTTTAGTTTGTTTGTTGAACGTAAGGTTAAACGTCAGCTAGTAGAACTTATGTAACCCTGAGCCTTAACTTAATGCCGGAACTTAGAGTTTGAAATGAATGTTTGTGGAGTGCGTGGGGTGCGTGCCTGGCGATCGGTCCGTCTTACCGCAAAAAAAATTGTCTGGCGTTTTTCTCGTTTTTGTCGAATTGTTGGTTTGTAAATTTCGATTGCTTTGAACATGGATCGTTTTCTTATGAAAAGGAACAGCAGCGCTATTGATTTAGCTCTTAGCCGAAAATTTGTGTCTTTATTTGAAAGTACCTGAACCTGAACCTGACACCTGGGTACTTTTGAAAACTGTACCTGAACCTGAACCTGAACCTGAAATTGGATTTTAGAGATACCTGAACCTGGTCTTACCTGAAATTTGGTGGTACCTACCAACTGTAGCCTGCACTCTATGCCACTCCTAATGTGTAACATAAAAGGTCAAGGAAGCGTTGGAGTTGCCCGGCCCCCTTGCTTAAAAATTACTGCAGGGAGGGAGCAGGCAAGCCGGCCGAACAGCCAGCAAGTGCAATCAGGTCAAGCCACTTTCTTTCTGACTCACCCAGGCCACCGTCACCACAACCCAACAGCACACGTTTTACTAAAATACCACGCAAGGCAAGCACAAGATAGTACTGTTGATTGGGTATACCGAACCCATGCCGAAAAATGGGTATTTTTGGAAATACCTACCCAATAAATACCCATACCGGACCGGGTATACCGATTATTCCAGTGGCGCATCCAGGATTTTGGAAAGGGGGGTTTAAATTTTGAAAATGCCTGGTAAGAAAATTTATCAAAATTAGCCTTCAAAAACGCGTTTAAAACACATTCCGAGCTTAAAATTAACAGAAATTACAAGTTTTAGTAGTTTATAATGGCCTGGTTGGGCTTCTGCCCGACCAGGGCCAGAAAATTTTGAAAATTTGGCCTTCAAAAACGCATTTAGAAGGCATTCTGAGCACAAAATAGACAGTTTTAGTACATAATTCATTAGTTTCTTATATTTTTGACAGACTTTTTCTTCCTACCTCCACAGCAAAGGGGGTGTACACACCCTACACCCCCCTGGATACGCCACTGTTTACTGTAACGCGGGCAGAACAGCCAATCCCAGAATCAATATGCCCGAGTCGCTCTGAGGCCTCCTCGTTTTTGAAATGAACTATAGCAAGATTTACTTTTTCTTCAGACATGTCAGACCGGACCAACTGAAAGACTGGACTGTTTATGCAGTTACAGTAGCTACCCTATCCTGTACTTTGCAACATACATGTAAGTGACAGATAATCAAATTGTGCACTCAGAAAAATAGGTGAAGCCACTGTATTTCCATAGTCCACTATCACATGTGACCTGGACAGAGTCTGTGGTGTAAACTTCAGCAAATGCATCGGTCTCATGAAATATAAGTATTTTCAACGGGGCACAGCCTATTGTCACCACAGTTCCAGATGGGTAGACAGAAAGATCTGGATTGAGAACAGTGTATGGCCCATGCTCATCAAGGAAAAATGAAGGATCCATGGTAGTACCACATGTTGCTGAAAAGTAGCCAGGGTAGAAAAGTAGAAAAGTAGGCACTGCCAAGGTTATTGGTGCGATGTGTCAAAGCACTCACGAGCAGTGGTGGTTGAAGCTGTAGTTGTGGTGGTGACAAAGGCCAGTGGAACCCCAACTCCAACGCCCAAGCCAACTCCCAATCCAACTCCGAGTCCATAACCAATACCACTTCCCAATTCAACGGCAGTTTTCTTGACAGTCATCTCACTCATCTCCCTTCTAATCGCTTCTTTCATTTGTTTTCCTTCTGAATCGGTCTCTTCCTCCTGTGGCCTCTCTGTTTGCTGTTCCTTTTCCATTTCCAAATCATCACATTTCTCGTAGCGAGCATCCTTCGCAACAGTACAAACTTCTGCTTCAACAACAATCTCACTAGAACATCCAGATAGACTGCCTGTCATATACTGCATACTATACAAGTTGTACTTATTCTCATTTTCAATGCTCATGTCTCCAATCACTTTGTTTCTTAGATTGAAGGGTTCGACATAAATCGTTCTCCAGCTACAACGGGAAAAAAACAGCTGAAGCACTGTTGCAGCAGAACACCAGTGAGCTGAAACAATTCTAAGATCTAGGTATATTTTCTGGAACAAAATAGTCCAACCCATCAAGCAGTTCCTGCGGGGATAAAAAGGCTCCTATGCCCGCAACGTAAGCACGCAGGCCAGCTCCTTTTCCCCAAGCCTTGCTATTATCACGTCAGGACTTGGCCCAAGTGCAACTCTAAATCATGCACTATTTGCATTTCTATTGTCTTGACTCTCTTTGTTGCCTATGGGCAACAAACAAAAAACAACTCTAAGACAGTGTCATGTTCATGACAAATTCTGTTCAACACCTTAGCGCATGACGGTTGCTCAATCGATACGCATTCAAGTTCAGATTGCAACTCCATATAAATATGGTTGGTACCGTTAGACGCACACGGGAATGGAGATTCCGAATATGATAGTCACTTTTTGAGATACCATGTTCAATTTTAAGATATAGCCTGTTAAAGTTTACGGCGATTTGCACAAGATCAGACCACTTTTTTGAAAATCTGATAGAATCCCTAGAAACTACTTGAAATGGCCTTTCCAACAAGCCATAATGGATAACATTTGGTCAAGAGACTAGTAGTCTAGGGAAACCTTAGTAGGGAAACCAGCATATACCTACTGTTGTCTGCTAGTCTGCTTTCCAAAGATATCAATCAGTGTAGTGGCAGGCAATCTTTGTTAATGTGCAGTTGTTGATTTTTATGGCTGCCGGTATAAGATTAGCTTTTCGTTAAGCGTGTAGGATGCAATTGTATCTTAAAGCGTGTGCTCTCGGCGCCGTTCGGCTCGCTCGTTGTAAAGCTCCTAGCCTTTAGACACTCCAGCAGGAGGGAGAGTTTACTCAAACAGTTCGTTCTCAGTGATTTCTCTATGAATTCGGCTCAGATTTTCAGGATTTATTAACCAGATAACTAGGTACCTATTGCGAAAGTTTGGCCCGAAAATTCCAAGTCCTGCTGGTTCCGTGGCTCGAAAACTGACAACAGCTTACTGTGAATTGCAACTGAAGCTGTTTTTTGAAAGAATAGCAAAACAGAAAACTCCTTTTAAAGGAATACTTGAAGAGTTTACAGTCTGACAGAATTGTTTGAAAGACAAAACTGATTTTTAAAGAACTACCTAAAGAGTTACTGTCAGAAACAATTGCTTGAAAGACAAAAAACGTTTTGAAAGAATGGTCTGAAACTTTTACTATCAGAAATAATTGCTTAAAAGAGTGTCAGTAATATAGATATGTATGTACTACGTAATGCAGTGTTGTTGGGGTTTTTAAACGGAAAGAGAGGAATAAGAATATGGTAATATTTTGGTCCATTTATTTAGTGCATTTCAAGCTTTCTATTGATATCCTACTGCAGTCCAACACAGGAAAGGACAGTTTTTCGCCATCACTCATGATTTATTATCAATGCCTTTGGGTACCTACAGTACATTGTACCTGCACAAGTTTGGTGTGAAACTTACAACTCCTGCTGTATTTTGAAAGAGTTTCATATTTCTTTGGAAGAGAAAGCTGCTTTTTTGAAAGATTTGCCTAAATAGTTTCATATTTCTTTGGAAAAGAAAGCTGCTTTTTGAAAGATTTGCCTAGAGAGTGCCAGAGTTCTTTGGAAGCGAAAGCTGCTTTTGGAAGATCTGCCTAAATAAAGACTGCTAGAATTCTTTGGAAGAGGAAGCTGCTTTTTGAAAGATTTGCCTAAAAAAACTGGCAGAATTCTTTCGATTGGATGGGAAAATTCCTGTTTTTGAAAGATTTGCCTAAAGAGTGTCAGAATTCTTTGGAGTGGAAGGGAAAATTCCTCTTTTTGAAAGATTTCCCAAAGGAATGTCAGAATTCCTTAAAAGCAAAAGCTGCTTTGAAGGATTTGCCTAAAGAGTGCCAGTATTTTTTGGAAGCGAAAGCTGCTTTTTGAAAGATTTGCCTAAAGAGTACCAGAATTCTTTGGAAGAGAAAGCTGCTTTTTGGAAGATTTGCCTAAATAGTGCTAGAATTCTTTGAAAGAGAAAGTTGCTTTTTGGAAGATTTGCCTAAATAGTGCTAGAATTCTTTGAAAGAGAAAGTTGCTTTTTGGAAGATTTGCCTAAATAGTGCTAGAATTCTTTGGAAGAGAAAGTTGCTTTTTGAAAGATTTGCCTAAAGAATGCCAGAAATCTTTGATTGGAAGGGAAAATTCCTGTTTTTGAAAGGTTTCCCAAATGTCAGAATTCCTAAACAGCAAAAGCTGCTTTGAAGGATTTGCCTAAAGAGTGCCAGAATTATTTGGAAGAGAAAGCCGCATTCTGAAAGATTTGCCTGAAGAGTGCCCGAAATATTTGGAAGAGAAAGCTGCTTTTTTGAAAGATTTGCCTAAAGAGTGCCAGTATTCTTTGGAAGCGAAAGCTGCTTTTTAAAGGATTTGCCTAAAGAGTGTCAGAATTCTTTGTATTGGAAGAAAAATTGCTGCTTTTGAAAGATTTTCCAAAAAAGAATGTCAGAATTCTCTCGAAGGGAAAGCTGCTTTGAAAGACTTGCATAAAGGGTGTCAGAATTCTTTGCATTGGAAGGGGAAATTACTGTTTTTTTTAAGATTTGCCTGAAGGATGTAGAATTCTTTGGAAGGAAAGCTGCTAAGTGTCCCAGAATTGTTTGGACGAAGGGAGAGCTGATTTTGGACAGATTTGGCTAAAGAGTAGCTCGGATTGGAAGGGAAAGCTGCTTTTTTATAGATTTGCCTAAAGCGTGTCAGAATTCTTTGGAATGGAAGGGGAAATTGCTGTTTTTGAAAGAATTGCCTAAAGAGTGTGAAAATTATTTCTAAAGGAAGGCTGATTTTTGCAGATTTGCCTAAAGAGTGCCAGAATTCTTTGAAATGGAAGGCAAAATTGCTGTTTTTGAAAGTTTGCCTAAAGAGTATCAGAAATTCAAGAAAAGTGATTTGCCTACAGTGTCAGAAGGGAAAATTACTGCTTTTAAAAGATTTTGCTAAAGAGTATCAGGATTTCTTGAAAAAGAAAACTGCTTGTTATTTGAATGATTTGCGTAAGAGTGTCATGAGAATTTCTTAAAAGTAAAACTGCTTTTTGACAGATTTGCTTTAGAGTGCCATATTTGCTTGATAGAGAGAACTGCTTTAAACAAGGTACACAAAACGTTTTCTGTCACAACGAATTTGTACAGTACAGTGCAATTTTCTCTACTGGAAAGCTAAGCCTACACCATGCAACGCACAGTACACAGAAGCAAGAGAGCCTCTGAAAGAATTATCTGTACTGTTGTTTGGGTATGGGATTTTCAGGAATCGGTTCGGTATGGGTAGGTATTTTTCGGCATACCCAGGAATCGGTTCGGTATGGGTAGGTATTCGCAAAAATACCGGTATACCGGTATTTATTCGGTATTTACTGAAAATGTTTTATGAAGTCAAAACACTGAATTTCCCATTTACAAGGCCATGGATTTAGTCATTTCCATGGTTAGAGGCTAGAAAACCAATCGAAAGCAATGGGAATTACAGTTTTTACGAATTTTTGAAGTTATTTTTTAGTTTTATTGGAGTGAAAATAGTTTCTAGAAATAATTTTGGCGGAGAGAAATGCTTCCATTGTACTGTAGCTTTAAGGTCTGCTAGTGTACAGTTTGGAGATCTGACGAGCAGTGATAAAATGCGGGGCTATTTTGTTGATTGTGAATGTACTGTACATCAAGTATATATGTAAAGACTTGATTATTAAGGAGCAGTGTGAAATTAAGCCAAAACTAGATCAACCCTTTCTATGACAAAGCAAGTTTGGGACAGGGAGTGGTTGGTGTTGCAACTTTTGTCCTTTCGGACTAGGAGTAGCCAACTGCTATAGAGCAGGAAGAGACAGAAGGTCCGGCAGCCTCCTTTACAACAACCCTCCCCTTATGCTGTCGGTGTGTGTGTGTGCAAGCAAGACAGCTAAGGTTTGGTCCCCATTTATCTAGTACTTGCCATTGCTGACTTTCGACGGCCTGGGTTGGGCTTTCTGTCGACTACTTCCCATCGCCTCGACAGGTTTCGAACCCACAAACACACCGTTTCCACAGGTGCCGGGACCGCCGTGACACACGGGATAGCGTAAACTACCCATGGCCAAGGCTCGACAATGTTGGGTCAGAGAACAAAAATCCTTCAAATTCGATATTTTGAGGAATATCGTAATAGAATATGTGTTTCTGGGCGCCCCAAAAATGCAAAATTACAAAGAGAACAATGTGGTCATAGGGAACATTCGATAAAAAAGTGCACTAACCTGGACAAAAAATACCGATTCCCAAATACCTGGGTATTCCCAAAATAATCGGTATACCGGGTATGGGTATTTATTAAAATACCTGGAATGGGTAGGTATTTATTGGGTAGGTATTCCCAAAAATACCCATTTTTCGGTATGGGTTCGGTATACCCAATCAACAGTAATCTGAAGAGCTTACTATCAGCAAGACTTGTTTGAAAGAGAAAAAGAGAAAACTGCATCTGAAAGAATTGCACAACCACTTTCTTCAATTATAAGTTTACTGACGTTTTCCTCTGCTGCCGGTCTAATTTTGCAAAAAAATTCCAAAAAATCTGTCCCTGCCTCTAAAACTGAGAGTTTTATACACTGAAGTACAAACTATCTAAAGTTTTAAACACTCGTTTTGAAGAACCGTCTTGTTGTTGATAAGCCTAACTTCATGCAGTTCTGGGCGTTATGTACCCGGGTACCCAAAGC
>JASANB010002976.1:0-10261 GCA_030248155.1 Sabatieria punctata | reverse complement strand
GTTACGTATTGCTTAAGAATTTTTGGTTGGTTTTCGATTTTGAGAAAAACATTTTTTGACCCTCTTCCCGCCTTCTAGCTCGTCTGGAACCCCCGTATGTGGTTTTTTATTCCAGACTACTGTAGCGCCATTTGTTAGCTACAGATTGGTGCCAAGCATGATGGCCACGGCCCGGGGTTTTGGAGTAAATTGACTCCAAATGGCTGAAAATCGCATTTTTTTTTCCAGTTTTACTATTGGTCAAAATTTCGAACTTGAATTTCTTTCCTGCTAAAAACAGTTGGGACCTAGAATTTGGGGATTTTGGCTGCAACTTTTTTAGAGTACTTTAAGAATTTTTTGTCGGTTTTCGATTATGACGAAAAAATATTTTTTCGACCCCTTCCCGCCCCCTAGCTCGTCTGGAGCCCCCCCCATATGTGGGTACTATTTTCCAGACTATTGTAGCGCCACTTGTTAGCTACAGATTGGTGCCAAGCACGATAGCCCACGGCCCGGGATTTTGGAGTAAATTGACTTCAAATGGCTGAAAATCGCGAAAAAATTTTGTCCCATAGTAAAACTGGAAAAAATCTGATTTTCAGCCATTTGAAGTCAATTTACTCCAAAACCCCGGGTCGCGAATCGTGCTTGGCACCAATCTGTAGCTAACAAATGGCGCTACAAAAATCTGAAATAAAAAAACCCACATATGGGGGTTCCAGACGAGCTAGGGGGGCGGGAAGGGGGTCGAAAAAAATTTTTTCCTCAAAATCGAAAACCGAACCTAAAATTCTTAAAAGTAACTCAAAGTTACGTAAAACCCCAAAATTCTAGGTCCCAACGGTATTAGAAGGAAAGAAATTCAAGTTCGAAATTTTGTTCCACAGTAAAACTGGAAAAAAATGCGATTTTCAGCCATTTGAAGTCAATTTACTCCAAAACCCCGGGCCGTGGGCTATCGTGCTTGGCACCGATCTGTAGCCAACAAATGGCGCTACAATAATCTGAAATAAAAAACCCATATAGGGGGGTTCCAGACGAGCTAGGGGGGCGGGAAGGGGGTCGAAAAAAATTTTTTTCGTCAAAATCGAAAACCGACCAAAAATTCTTAAAGTACTCTAAAAGTTACGTAAAATCTCCAAATTCTAGGTCCCAACTGGTTTTAGCAGGAAAGAAATTCAAGTTCGAAATTTTTGTCCCATAGTTAAGCGAGCCGATTTTCAGACGGCTGTATCTCGAGCGTGGAGCGTCGAATCGGGAAATCCTTTGCGGTGGTTACATAACCTATCGATATGTATTAGTGTACCAACTTACAGCTCTCTAGGCCAAAGTTTCAATTTTGGGTCTGAATACTAAAACTCGATTGGTCCAGAGACTGACTCTTAAAGCCTCGGGTAGGTGGCAAGTTCGACTTGTTCGATTTCATCTCGAGGCAGCGAGGCATCTCTGGGGCAGCGAAATGGACCCGCGGGTCTGATCGTAGGGTCGACTTCAGTGTTGTGCCGGTTGAATTTAGTTAGTTATTTACTAAGTAAAAACATTAGTTAGTTAGTTAGTTAGTTAGTTAGTTAGTTAGTTACTAACGTTTACTAAAACTACTAACGTTAGTTACCATTTTTTGGGTGGTTAGCAAACATAAGTCCAAATGCAAACAAACCCCTGAAAAAACAAAACCTATGCAAACCTAAAAGCAAGTGAAAGTGAAAGCAAAAGTAAAAGCGCAAGTGTAAAAGCAAATGAAAGCAAAAGTGAAAGCGCAAGTGAAAGTGAAAGTGCAAGTGTAAATGCAAGTGTACATGTTGTGTGTGTGTGTGCAAACGAACGAACGAACGAACAAACGCACTAATGATTGACTCACTTTGACTCATAATGGACTCATTTTATGGCTCATTTTGACTCATGATTGGCTCATTTTGACTCAGGATTGGTTTCCTTTTGACTCAGGATTGACTCATTTTGACTCATGATTGACTCATTTTGACTCATTTTATGGCTCATTTTGACTCATGATTGACTCCTTTTGACTTATTTTGGCTCCTTTTGACTCATGATTGACTCATTTTGACTCCTTTTAGTTAAAACTATCAACTGAATCGGTATGGTTATACATATGTGTGCGTGTATGTATACATAAATATACGTCTAAATACGAAAACCCGTCGCAATTATGTTTCAGTAAAATTATGTAAGGCCTTCCATAACAAACTATATTTTCGGAAACAAAAAAGTGTTGAAAATGTATGATTGCAAAATGTGTCTGAAGTCATTTTCGTCGAGTTCAAATAGAGTGAGACATGAAAGAAGATTTCATAACATTCCATCCATGATGGATGAAGGAGACAGTGACAGTGCGGCATCTGATGTCAGTAGTGTTGATGAAAGTGAGAAACCAAATGAAGCGCCCATTGACACATCAGAAGATGAGACAGATGATGACAGTACACTAGACCTATGGCGAATCGTCATTACAGAAAGCTGTAGTCAGTTCAAAAAAGAGCTTGAAGCTCCACAACAGCTGCTGAAAGAACCGTATTTGACGGAATTTTTGGAATTAGTTCGCATGAACATACAAAAACGTGTTAAGTTTGTGAAACTCCTACAAAATGAAGACAAGACTTATGGACAAATATGCGATACAGCAGACAAGTATGAAAGAGAGCACGATTTTGAGGAAGAAGAAGCGATGGATAAAGCATGGCACAAACGAAAATTTCTGTTGCGCAACGTCATCAAGAAAAATATTGATGTAATTGAAACATGCCTGTACCCAAACGAAGGCAGTGAAGAAGACAGTGATGAAGATATTGCTGATGTATATGGCAATAACGCTATAGAAAATTAGAATAGGCTCAAAAACATAAAATAAAATGATATGCAGTCCTCTACTGAGTTAACAGGTTTTCGAAATATGATTATAAGAAATCCATTCATATGTACAAGTTGAACGCCTCACACAGTTGATTCGCTTAGTAAAGAATATATACAGTAACTTAGCCAACAATTGCACAACAACTGTGTGGCAACCAATTGAGCCAATAATGAGTCAAAAGGAGCCAAAATGAGTCAAAATGAGCCAATCATGAGCCAAAAGGAGCCAATCCTGAGCCAAAAGGAGCCAAAAGGAGTAAAAATGAGCCAAAATGAGTCAAAATGAGCCAATCATGAGTCAAAATGAGCCAATCATGAGTCAAAAGGAGCCAATCATGAGTCAAAAGGAGCCAATCATGAGTCAAAATGAGTCAAAGGGAGTCATAAAATGAGTCAATTATGAGTCAAAATGAGTCAATCATTAGTGCTTTTGTTCGTTCATTCGTTCGTTTGCACACACACACACAACATGTACACTTGCATTTGCACTTGCACTTGCACTTTCGCTTTCACTTGCGCTTTTGCTTTCACTTGCGCTATCACTTTTGCTTTCACTTATAGTTTGGGGATTGCATTTGGACTTATGTTTGCTAACCACCCAAAAATGGATCACCTAGAGATGGCCATGGTAGTTAGTTTGCAACTATCGGAGTTGGAATTTTGGGGCCAAACCTAATAAAAGTTCGATTCATAAATCTTAAAAATCGATTTAGAACCCACCAAGAACGAAATATTATGAAGTTTGCAATTTGTACTTGCACATGTACTTTCAGAAATGCAACTGCTATTAGTGACTAAAGTCATTTTCTAACCTCACTTTCAAAAGATTGGAAGCAGGCATTAAACATTCTAATCTACCGATAACCCGTCCTGCTCGTGTTTCACCACAATTACGTAAGAGGCCTTTGATCAGTTTATACTTTTTGAATCGTTTTAATGACCTCACCTAGAAAGACGTAAACCCGTCCTGTTTGTGTTTCAGCTAACCGTGTAAAGAGGCTCTGCAATTACAGAAAGTTTGGTCTGAAAAGTTACTGTTTATTTGTGTACCTAGCTGCCAGGGCTGTTTGTTTTCCGGAAAAAAACTCAAGCCGGTTTTTTTCCGGTTTTTTTCCAAAAGTTATTTTCCGAGATGACAGGAAAAATTTTTTAACAATCGCTTTTTATTGCAGAATTCAACGAAATAGCGTGAGTCTTATAATAAAATGCATTAATTTCATGTTTTTAGTGTAGTAATTTGATTTTAAAACATCAAAAATACAATAATAAAAGTTTCCTGAAAATGGTACCGGTATTTTTTGCGAAAAACAGCTAAGTTATGCCATGGAAATGCTTGTAAGGCTTCTATTAACGTAAATTCAAAGTGTTGGACGCGAATTTAACCAGTTATTACGTCTATTTCCTTTAAAAACTTACTTGAGTTTTTTTCCGCAATTTAGTTTTTTTCCGAGCCCCTAGGAAAAAAACCGGTTTTTTTCCGGAAAAAAACGAAAAAAACCGAGGAAAAAACCGACCCAACAGCCCTGCTAGCTGCATATAGCCGGCCTTTAAGAATTTTAAGCAAATTGGCTAGGTGACGGAGTGGCTAGCTTGCTGCCTTAGCATTCCCAAAACCAGGCTCAATTCCCACCCGAGGCAGAACGTTTTGACTGCTGGATAGTTGCCGAATTAGGTGCACGCTCAAGAACGGTTGAAAATTGATCGGAAACGCTGGGCCCCATACTGAAATAAAAATAAATATTAAAAGTAGGAAACAGAAAAGTAAAACTTAAAAGTAAAAATAAAATAAACAGAAAAGTAAAAATGAAAAGTAGAAAATAAAAACAGAAAAGTAGAAAATGGGCGGGGCCTAATTATTTCGACCAATCAGATTTTTGCACCCCAGGGTCACGGGTAGGGCCCGACCGGATATCCGGATCCGGATCCGGCCGGATATGGCCATATCCGGATCCGGTACCGGACCCGGATATTACCTGCCGGATATGCCGGATATCAGTCACAGATGAGAAAACGTGATTTTTTACGTATTTTGAACATAAAAATTGCATTCGTCTGAATGCTTGTTAGAAATTTCTTCAGGCGACTGTAATCCATGACCCCAGTAGTTCGCATAACCCTGATTTCTGTGCAAAGGATAACACTCTACTCTCATTTTTGACAATGCTAATTTTTCACCTTGACTAAAAGTAAAAATCCGCCAGATATTAACCGGTTTTGTGAAAAAGCTGAGCTCTTCAGGTTCTTAAGTCCATACAAAGATTGGTTAACTTGCAAAACTTGGCAAAGATCCGATGAAGGGTTCTTGAAATATATACGTTAAAAATTGACATCTGAAAATTCGGGTCAGTTCATTTCGGAAGGGGATAACTCCAAGCTACAGAAGGCGAGCAGGCTAGGACTTGGCCAAAACAAACTCAACAAAAATAATAATACTAATGTGATGCAATGAACATCACAAAACAGACTGGATTTCTATGTTTAGGATAGTCGCCTTGTTTTTGCTAATTTTTCATTTAATTAAAAATTAAAAATCTAAAATAAAAAAGCGAACTATTATTGAGGCAAGTTTATACTGTAAATCTGTACTTTACAGAGATCAAAGCGTCTCTTTTCGGTTGCAGAATGGAGATGATTGGCTTGAGACTCTAAACTCAACTCGCAGAGAATGGAAATCTCAACTGAGATTTTTCAAATTCATAATTTTTTAGTTTGTGAAACTAGGACAGGTCTACCAAAAGGTCGCTAAGTATACCACATTAGAGAGAACAAATGTGAACATGCAAACAATAATTTAGCCAAAAGCCTGTAATGTCAACCATTTTTATCTAAAAATTACGAAATGAGCTGAACTTTCATGCCAAACTGTGTTTCCCCTTCTGTTTTTTCCAGATGAGGTCTGTATCTGTAAAATAGGTATGCCTAATAAATGCTAAAGATTGCATAGACATTCCGACCAGACTCGAAAATGCTTGGAAAGCGTCCAGTTATCAATTTCTAGCCGCGGTGATAAAATATGCAAATATGCAAAAAATATGTACATATCTCATTTTTGCATGCATATGATATATGCAATATCACGTGCATCGCAAAAACCCGATATCATCCAACCATAGTTTGAACTACAATTATTAGATATTGTTTTGAATCAACTGTTATAGAACAAAGAAATGTATATATGTGGTTTATTGCATTCTAAAAAATTTTTAAGTTGATCAATGATATCCGGCATATCCGGATCCGGCCGGATATGGGCATATCCGGATCCGGATCCGGTAGAAATTTGTATCCGGTCGGGCCCTAGTCACGGGAGGTACTACTCACCGATATCTCCAAAAACTAGATATTTTGCGCTGCTTGCAACTTTTCTGAGCTATAAAAGCCTTTCTACTGGCAGAAAAACATACATCAGACTTTACAGGGCTGTGTACTTTCGTTTTCTGACAGTTTCAGTTTGAAAATAGGTATAAAAACATGAAATCTTTAAAATTTTGTGCAATCCAACCGAAAATTTTACTTAGTTTGCCTAAAAATTGCAGTTGAAATTTGAACCTGTTGAGAAAGTCCAATAAAACGGAACAGGTTCAACTCCGGCTGAAATAAAATAGGTTAAGGTTCAGGTTAAAGTCCACAAATTTCAGGTGAGAAACCTATTAATAGATTCAGGTTCAGTCGGACTTCATACAGTTCATAATTTTTTCTGTGATATTCGATTGCTACTACCTACTAGCAATTTTTGAAGAAAAACGAAAATTAATTTACGTTTGGTTGGAATCTTATTCATTACGACGCTACGGAAATTAATTTATGTAATGCGTTACAGCAAGAAATTGGCCGTTTTAATTTCCGTAACACGTTACGATTACGGAAATTATAATCTGGTAAAGCAGAAATAACGTGTACGTCAGGGATGTGAGGTGGGAAAAAAACACCGGAAAAAAACTGTTTTTTTCCGGAAAAAAACCGGTTTTTTTCCTAAGGGTCGGAAAAAAACATAAATCGCGGAAAAAAACTCAAGCTAAAAATAGCTAATTTACGTCATTTTTCGTTTAAAAAACGGACTTTTGCTATGTATAATAGGCCATACTGACTCAAAACTGTTAGAAAAACAATAAAAAAGACCAAATTTGGCATGAAAAAACAAAAATGCAAACTGCTGTAAGAAAATTTGCATATAGCGTTGTTTATGGAACCTGTCAGGCACTGTTTCATGCCTCTTTCGTGATTTATATCAATGTAACACGTGTATTTCTGGTCTAACAAGACTGAGGAAGGCGCTAGAAAGCGTTAGGAATCATAAAACCAGCCTAGGATACTCAGAACTTGGGCTGGAGTTTTTTTCCGCGATTTAGGAAAAAAACCGGAAAAAAACCGGAAAAAAACTGGAAAAAAACAGGCCGAGGTTTTTTTCGGAAAAATATACAACCCTGGTGTACGTAAATTACCAATTTTAAGAGCCACATTTTATAAAACCGGGGCGGGTCCCCTAATAACCGGCAAACATGAAAAATTCTGACCTATAGTTTTTATTTGATAAATCGATAGGTCTATGATAGAAAATAACACACGAGAAATATTTTCACTCGACTGTCACTAATATGCAAATTAGGGCCAAAAAAATATACACAAAAATACACATTGTTTTGCTGAATGTGTATACACAAATTACCATACACATTTGAAGGTAAATGTGTATACACATATACATACACATACACAAACGGAAAATCCAATACCAAACAACAGTAGAAAAATGGTCGTTAAAGGCACGCCGAGCTTTGTATGAAACCTCCGAGTTTAGTGCAAATGTACAAGACAATGGTTTATTATAAGCAGTAAAACAGGGACCCATTCTAATTTACACTGATTAGTACACAAGAGTAAAATTTTCTCAACAGCCAAAGCCGATTATTTCTGGAAAATTCTCCTGCAGGGTTGCGAGAAGTCCACTTGATAGCTCAAGCAAAAAGTCTAATTAGCACGATTGGTCTTGCCCTAAAAATATAATACAAGCAACAACCAAATAATAATAAATTATACCACAAATCTCAATTCTCAGAATCGCCTAATTCTCATCAAGGTGACTTGATGCTGTTCGGGTTTCTGGTTCACATGTTGGGCCATAAGGTCTTGATTTTTTCTTTTAAGGGCTTTAGAATTCTGGCCCTTGCTGCTTTAGGGGAAGCAGTTTTCGGCCGTTTCTTTGACGCCTCATCTGACATAACTGTTTTTTTTTAGTTTTCTGTGCGTTTCTGACAAACTTGTACTAGCAGATAGTTTCAAAGACTGTTTTCCTTTCAACACTCTGATTGGGGTTTCAATTTTTGTTAAGAGGTATAAGAGTCGAATTTCTCTGAACCAAAGCAAACTCCTAAAGTGTGAAAAGGAGTGTATGTAGCGTGTCATACAAGGTTACCCTGTCCGAGAATTATAGAAATTCGGCTTTCATATTTCACGAGAACAATCCATTTTTAATGCACAGTAATTTCTAACCAAAAAAAAGATGACCCGAATTTACCTTTACATTTCGTTGGAGCAGACGGATCTGTTAGCTCTGAACCTCATTTTAAAGAACGCGCAAAGGACCAATCGATTGAGTTTTCATCGACCAAAAAGAAATCACTGAGTTGGGTATTCGAAGAGTTTAAGGTGGGGGAGTTCAGTTAGCATACTGCGATTTTCTCCTTTTTTGATATGGTTCTTGCCTCAAAATAGTTTACTAGAGGCATGCTGAGCTTTCTCCAAAGTTTATGTACTCTTTTCAATCCCAATTTGAGGCAAAAGTCATGATAACAACATGATAAAACTCAAAACATGAAAAATATTGCAGTGTGGTCGACTCGCTCACTTTAAACTCTTACAGTACCCGTCTCAGTGGTTTGTTTCTAGCCGGCGACCAACCAATCGATCGGCCATTGCGCGCTCTTTCAAGCGAGACCTAACGCCTAAAGATCCATCTGCTCTTACAAAAGCTGGAAGTAAATTCCGGTTTTTTTCTACCAACTTGTGCGTGAAAATTCGAACACTAATTTCTCGAAACAGAGACAAAGTCCACAAACAGGAAAAGAGGGTGACTTTGAGGGACACTTAAGCAACCTACACTGAAAGTTTGGTCGAAAATTTCGATGTACCTTTTCTTGCAAAATTCGATTTTTTACCAGAACCCAAAAAATTATAATTTGCGAGCTCAACCTTGGCCGATCCTCTTCAAATTTTATGGGTACAACACCCAATATACCTATCATTATTACTGAAAATATCAGCCCGATCCGTCAACGCATGCGGGAGAAATAAAAGAAACACCGAATTTGGCTGGAAAAACACGTTTTTGGCCCTAATTTGCATATTAGTGACAGTCGAGTGAAAATATTTCTCGTGTGTTATTTTCTACCATAGACCTATCGATTTGTCAAATAAAAACTATAGGTCAGAATTTTTCATGTTCGCCGACCTGCCCCGGTTTTATAAAATGTGGCTCTTAATTTACGTTGCCCATCCCTATATGTACAGGTCATCCGCCAAAGGGGGTTGTGAGGTTTGAGTCCGGCCGGGTGGAATTGAGCCAAAATCGGGGAGGCAAGTAAATTTTTGAGCAAATTTTTGCGATTCTTTTGCACTTTCAGACACAAAAATTGCTAAAATCGCCTGATAAACAGCAGTTTTTAGCTGTATTTCAACCCAAATTCGCGATTTTTGACGATTTTTAGCCCAAAAATTGCGATTTATTTTATTTTTCAGCGTTTTTAAGTGCCCAACCCCCTCCCAAAATTTTGGCTAAGACCCCCTCGGCCGGCGCCAGGCCCCCCAACCCTCCTCCCCCTTCGGCGGATGACCTGTTACATGTATGGCCGAGACACAGCTAAAAGCCACTGCTATACAAGCAATTTAGCAATTTCCTTGCCTATAATTGTAAAAAAATTGGCGCAAAAATTGCGCTTCAGAAAATCGAAGGGGAAGTCCTCCTGAGCTTCCGATCTGGAGGTTGGTTTTGCTGGGCAGCTCTCGAAACCTCCGTTTTACTGTATGTACATGCACGACTGTATGAAGTCTGCCTATCTTCACCCTCTATCCCAATCCAATGAATAGGAAAACAGATCGCCTAAAATTAGATAAGGTAAATAAACATTTGTTTTGTCCACATATTTCCATACTTTTCAGTGTTTCTGCCCTGATATGCAGCTTTTTGACAAACTAGCGGTCAGATTTCGAAATTTTTATAGAAAATAATGAGAAATAATGTTATTTTGTGAATAATATGAACCTAATGAGGTCTACAGAGCTAAAACAAATCGGTTAAATTCATTAGTGACCTTATTTCTGCTAGTTTATTTTAACTAAACTCATAACTAAGTAACTCGATAATTTTCGACTGACTTACTAAACTCAGCGAGCGAATTTAGTTAGCAACTTTTAT